>JAYESA010000017.1:59765779-59936772 GCA_036927795.1 Iris macrosiphon | reverse complement strand
TGATTCTGTATAGGCTACAGGATTTGTGACATAGACTTTATATATATCATATGACTTGTTGTATTAGATATGATCTTGCATGACATGGACATGAGACGTCGTGAACATAAGACGTGTGATTACATTGAGTGGGGAGAGACACACAGGCTACAGGCTGATTTTATATATGTATTTATTATTGTGAGGCCGTAGACTCTACATTAGAGCTAGGCACATTACGTGATATTACTGCTACCGGCTCCCCGACACAGAGCTTGTAGTAGTCTCAGTCTGAGTACTAGTGATGCTCTCACTTGCATATCACATAGTTGGTTACATAGTTTACCCTATTGATTCATTTATTATTATACTGCATTTATTTTGGCTTGAGTTATTCTTGTACCTTGTTATATCCCCTGAGGACCTGGATCCGGATTATGTCTCCAGGTATAGCAGAGGAGTTTTATCCCGAGGTATACAGGGCAGAAGCCGAAGCAGGAACAGACACTGGAGCTGAACCGATCCCCGAGGACAAGGTGATGGCCGAGGATTTCTCCTGATTATCTGTTATCTATACTCAGCCTTTTATTAGACTCTTTTATTTCGTGTTTAATGAACCATTGTATCAGACTTATTATCGGGTTGTTCTCCGATATACTTTATTGAGACTTGATGTTGGTTATATTTCATTATGCTGATATTGATCATATTTATCTTCCATGGATGAGATTAGATTGTGACATGTTTAGTAGACCTTTACTGATGTTTTACAGCTTAAGTACACCTTGATGGGTCCATTAAATTAGATTTGCCCATTAAAGTGTGCTGCTAGCCATTGCCACGTTTCTAGTCCCTCGGTAATTTGGGACTGGGGCGTGACAGTTGTCTTGTATCGGATGATAGAAGAATTGAGAACCATGGGATTCATTCGTACTAGTGGATCGCCTTGGGGAGCCCCAATGCTTCTAGTAAATAAAAAGGATGGAACTTTTCGTTTGTGTGTTGATTATCGTACCCTCAATACGGTAACAATTAAGAACAAGTACCCATTGCCAAGGATAGATGACTTGTTTGATCAACTTAGTGGATAAATAGACTTGAATGGTGTCACGCCCCAGTCCCAAAATATAAGAAACTAGGCCACGTGGCATTGGCCAGCTGACACATCACTAAGGGTTTAATCCATTTATATGGATCCAAAGGAACGTGCTACGCTGTCCTAAAATACTACAAGTTTAACACAGGTACATCTAATCTCATCCACAAAAAATATCATGAATATGGGAATAAGTGCTGAAATATATAATGCTAAGTCTGAAAGTCATAGTACACATCTTGTGGGAACAAACCCACTACAAAAGATAATAATAGTGCAGAAAATAAGATAGACTAAGTATCGTCTATCTATGAAAAATAGCTCCATCTCCAGGTGAACGAGCTTCTAGGATCAGGCAGATTCTGATGGTGTCTCTTCTAACTCTTCCTCCGTGGCATGCCTGGTCTCCTGTCCAGGCCCATATACCGTAGGGTAGAAGGTCTCATCTAAATCTGGAAGGGAACCAGGTCCTCAGTGGGACATAACAAGATACAGAAAACAACATGCCATGTATGTAAATACTGAATAAATAAATAAATAAATAAATACAGGGTGCTAACCATCTAAGTGAATGCAAGTAAAGACCTTGTAGTACGCATGGAAAAGTGTAGGCTTGACATATGCTGACTTAATTCACCAATCGTGTTGACTGGCTAGTATATGTGTCATATACCCCCGGACACACGGGTAGCTCTGCAATCGACCATCTCCGAGGAGCATGGTACGAAGGATAAAAGACTCAAGGAGGGGGTGTCCCATATGTCTACTAGTATCTTTCCAGCCCAATGTAACTAATGCCAAGTCGTAACTATTCCTGAGTTTTCCTGATTTTATGCTAAGCCGTGATGCACGTCACACGTACTGGTAGCTAATCAAATACGCAGCTCGCATCCCAATATGTATTGCAACCATGTTGCGTGTTCCCGTGACAGGGTCTAGGAGGATATGAGGATACCCTCACAGTTGTTGGTAAGTCTATAAAGTCTAAGTTAATTATACTACGTGTCAACGTATCTGTTGACTGTACCCGAGGCAATCTCAGGTACTCACAGTCATATGAAATTCAGGAGCAATAACATATAACAATATTTGAATTTAAACAGTAAACTTGGCAAGGTATACTTGCATACTTCCTGATTGTGTTGAAAACCTGATCTCACAGTCAAGTCTGAGGGGTCTTGTGACAGGGGGTCACTGACTGTGCTAAAGATGTATTCTGTTTAAGACATATAGGATTCGTGAATATATATAAATGATGCGTATTTAAAAGTATAGGATATATATACTTATAAAGATATATTTATATATATTTTTTAATACATAAATAATATATATACACATACAAGTATATAAATATAGTATTTATATACTTAATATAATTATAAACATATATATAATATAATTACATAGACATATATATAAGTTGCATATGTATATAAGAGAAAAATAAAAGCATAAATACAGGTATACATATACTTATAGTATATATAATATATATACATATATAAGTAATAATATGAATATGCATATATATAAACAAAATAAAAAAATGAAAGATATATATAATATATATGTAATAGTATAAGTATGTATATATATACATATATAATGAAATGCCTACATATATGTATATACATAGAACATATTATAATATATATATACATATATATGTAATATATATATATACATATATATATATATATAAATAAATAAATAAAAAGGAAATGCATACATATATATATATACATAAAATATATTACAATATACATATATACATATATAAGTAATATATATATATACATATATGTAAATAATAATAATAAAATGAAAGGTATACATATATATATACATATATATTTATATATTAATATATACTTATATGATATATATAATTATATATGTATAATACATAAATAAATAAATATATATATATATAGAACATATTATAATATATATATACATATATATGTAATATATATATATACATATATATATATATATAAATAAATAAATAAAAAGGAAATGCATACATATATATATATACATAAAATATATTACAATATACATATATACATATATAAGTAATATATATATATACATATATGTAAATAATAATAATAATAAAATGAAAGGTATACATATATATATACATATATATTTATATATTAATATATACTTATATGATATATATAATTATATATGTATAATACATAAATAAATATATATATATATATATATATATATATATATATATATATATATATATATATATATATATATATATATATATATATATATATATATATATATATATATATATATATATATATATATATATATATAAAGAAAAACAGAAATACACATATATATACATATTATATTACATAATAATATATATATATATACACTGTATATATATATATATACTGTATTAATAATAATTATTATTATTATATATAATATATATATATATATATATAATTACATATAATAATACATATATATAAATATATATACATATATATATAATACATATATATATATATATAAATATAAAAAAAGAGAAAAATAAAAGATGCATATATATATAATATATATATTATACTGTATATAATACTGTATTTAAGTATATATATTATATATATAGTAATATATATATATAAATATATAATTATATATATATATATATATACATACATATATATATATATATATATATATATATATATATATATATATATATATATATATATATATATATATATATATATATATATATATATATATATATATATATATACATATATACATATACATAAAAAATAAAAAAATAAAAAATACAGAAATATAAACATATGATGTATATATTGTATATATAATTAATATTAATATTTAATTATATAATACATATAATAATATATATATTAATATATATAAATATATATAAATATATACATATATATACATATATATATACATATATACATACATATAGGAATAAATAGGTATTTACGTATTTAATACGATATCTATACCTGACAGGTCGACAGGGGGGCCCACAGCTAGTCGCCGACGGGAGGACGACGGTGGAGGTGGCGGTGGCTGGACGGAGGGACGGTGGCAGTGGCAGCAATGTTTAACAGCAGCAGCAGCGGTGGTTTGCGGAGGCCGCTGCGGCCAGGGTGGTGGCGAAGGAGGCGGTGCAGGCGGATGGGTCGACGGAGGGGGGGGTGGCGAAGGGCCTGGTGGCGGTGGCGGAGGTCAGGGGTGGCGGTGGTGGCGGCTGGAGGCAGTCAGGATGGGGGTGGCAGTGCTGGTGTGGGTGAGGTCGGAGGGGCTGCGGGGGAGCTGCCGGCGACGGTGGTGGTCGGGGGCCTGTGGTGGTGGGTTAGTCTGGTGGAGGAGGTGGCGACGAGTCGTTTGGGGGTGGTGGCGGTGGTCCACGACGACAGAGGGTGGTGGCTAAGATGGTTCGGGGGTGGTGAGGTGTTGTGGGTGTTGTGGTCGGGTCGGCTCTGTGAGAGCTCTGGGCGGCGCCGACGGTGGCCGGAGGGGAGTGGCGCTGGTCGGAGGGGAGGGGAGGGAAGTGGCGAACAGTTCGACGGATGTTCGGTGGCCGGAGGTGGGCTGAGGGTGGTGGTGTAGGGTTTAGGGAATGGGGGGGTCGGGTATTTATAGGATTAGGCAATGGCATAGGGTTGTAATTAATGTGAAGTCTAGGGGTATTTTGGGTATTTTTGGTTTTTAGGATATTTTCCTGATATTTTCAGGATATTTTGGTGGGTCCCACTGCCACGTGTACGGTGTAGGTTCACCAGCCAATGAGGTGATGACACCTCACACTGAAAATTTGTATAAAAATCTCTATAATTTCATAAATTGCAAATAGGTCCTAAAATTGGTATTTTGCGTAATTACGCAATTTGTCTGATTAAAAATACTGATTCCTAAAAATACGGAATTGCACAGAAATGAGGGGAAAACTTGGGGAAGGGCCTAGGCAGGGATGGGGGTGATCCTGGGCAGGGGCAGGGCCTGGTTCTTTGGGTGATACGGGTCACCGTATTTATTAATTAATAAATACTGCACATGGTGTTCTCTAATTATTTAGAGGAAGGTAGGGCCATAATTTTACTACGGTGTCAATATACTAATTGTAGTATATTCAAAGTAGAATATTAACATATTTTTGTTTGGGTAAAACAGGTGCATGTTGGGCCTCAAATCTCTAGGGGTACAGAGATGGGTAAAGAGCAGGAAATTAAATATGAAATAAATACGGACGTTTGTAACGATATTTGTGCGTCTCAAACGAGTCTCATAATAAAACATCTGGGAGTTGCACAAAATTTAGAAAAATAGTCTAACATGTCTAGGGCAGGTATGTGAACTTTGTTTGGGGATAACAGCTAGTGTAATGCTCTAATTAAATGTGTGAGGGACAGGTGCACAATCAATAAGATATGTAAGCAAAATAAAATTTAAAAAGTTGTAATAATTCTAATTAGCTAAAAATAATCCTAAATTACTGAAATCTGGTCGAGGAAGTTTACAAATGGTCATGGACAACTTGTGCACAAGGTTTAGGTCAGTTCTTCAAACGATCGCCGGGACACCGAGATTGTGTCGGCCCGGGAAGAACTACAGGCTAGTCTAGGTGATCCGGGGACTGTAACGGGCTCACTACCTGACTGCAGATAGTGTCGTCTAACCTAACTAGCGTAGCTGTGCTAGCTGAAGTACTAGCATTCAGGGATTCAGGATGAGGGCAGCGGTATTAGCTACTTGTGACTGTAAGATTCACCGTCTCCAGGCTACTGTTCATAATGGCTTATGGTGCCAGTGACCCTTTCATATAGAATAAATTGGCATGTGAGCGACAATCCGCGTACAGGTCATTATTTGCATAAGACTGATGCACGATACACTATATAGTTTGGGCATATCATGCTCGAGGCAGAGACACGTTTGTGACACTCTAAAGTTTCCATATATTTTTTTTGTTTCATATATATATATATATGTGTGTGTGTGTGTGTGTGTGTGTATTGGCAGACTTGATTTATCTTGGGCAGGTGTCACTCCCCATTCCCGATATACGTATTTGGGATATATTAGTTTTCCTTCTTATATTATTTTTTGCTTGCATGGTGATTAGATTACATGTCATAGAGACTAGACCCATTCTTTGGTTCAATTTGACTCATGGTTTAATTGTTGGATTGGTTTGGTCATGAGTGAACCCATGGTCTAAACCTCAACCCTAGCATATATAAGCTAGCTTCTTTCTCTCTCTTCCCTCATTCTTTAATTATTCCTTCTTCCTTCATTTTAGGCAAGTACATCTTGCATTAGATGGAAAAACCTCTTGATTTTGATTCTTGCTCTTTTTTTTGTATTTTATTAGTCTAATATGTGTGTATTATGATTCTAAACACTTTTAATACTTGGAGTTTTTGGTTTTGATGGCTAGATATGAGTAGATATACACTTAAATTTTAGGGGTTTTATGGGTTCTATGTATTTTTTGTGGTTTTGACCTACTAAAACATGGTATTTTAGAAAATTAATTTTTGTGGTTGATGGAGCACTTCATTTTGGGAATTTTGGCTTTTGTTTCACTTGATTCGGAGTTAAAATAAAGTTTTTATGAAGAAAATAATTTTTGAATATTTGAATTTTTGGAGCTTTTCCGTCATGGCTGAACCTGATGTCTGGATAAGACGAAGTTCTCATCCGGCCAATACCATATGCGGCCGAGACTTCCATGCGGCATGATCTTTATGTGGCTTGGACTCTTTGTCGCATATCCAACTAGCATGCGTCCATTTTGTTGAAAGCATGATTGATCATTACGCAAAGTATTCTGGAGCTAAGTGACATAACTCCTTGTGTTTTGTTCGCTGGACGAATGAGAATTCGCTAAGTCCAAAGAGAAATATGCGGCCGAGTGACTTATGCGGCAGTGACTATGCGCATCTTCTCTTGTGGACGCATAACCCTGTTCCGCTCTTGCACATCTTTCTATGGTTTTGTCTTTTCTTTCTGACACACTTTATGGCCTGTCACATCCATCACTTCAGTCACTTCTCTGGCACATCACGTTGGCACGTGTCCCTAGAGTGGACTTTTGTCCAGAGCATGCGGCTTGGAGAGCATGCGACCTAGGATCGTATGCGACCTGGGATCGTATGCGACCTGAGGTAGCATGCGGCCGACAGTCCATGCGGCACCCGTCTCATGCCCCAAGTTGTCCATGCGGCTTAGCTATTTTATTTGGAATGTTTCCTTGTTCTGTGTGGTTGGTCTTGACAATTGCTTGTGATTGATCCTAAGAAAGAATGGACCTAGTAACCCGACCTTCTGCTAGACATGACCATGTGCTAGAATTGATTATGTCATAAGTGACTAACCTTCTATGTCATAACATGAGCTATGTGTCCCAATGTGATAAGGCTCATACGACCAACTGTAAGTTTGGTAATACGACCCGATTCTTGTATTCGTGCTGATACAATTACTACATGCTACGTGTACATGTGTTATAAGGTCCACTGAGGTACAACCATATTATAATATGCACTGAGGTACGACATAACTTGCTACATGCTATGAGATTACATGTTTCGGATTGTGCATCGAGAAGCCCCCTATACTACACAATATGTAATATTATTATATTAATTCTCCAGCACGGGCATGGTATGTGGGTCAACTACCAAAGCGTGGCTAGGACTTGATTGATTGTTGCATCACGTTCGGGTAAATCCAGTTTGAGCCATCAAGTAACAAAGTGGATTCGTATCTAGCGTGGACCGCACTATGGTACGACATATAGGAGGATTTATCATGTGACCACTCCATAGGATTCCTAACATAATCATATGGCTAATTTAGGCAACTAAATTGGTAGAGCATTTGGAGGGATAAAATTCCAAGATCATGCACATTAGCCACCTCAGACAACTGTCATGACATGCAAGGCTGACCCCCATGGATATTGATCACATCCGCACTAGTGGACGACAATATCTGAATACTTATATTGTACAATGCGTTCTATGTGATCTTAGCACGGTGGCCTGACGAGGGACCGGTGCATAATATATAATTTGCTATGTGATACTATGGCTCGGTTAGCCCCACTAAACAACTCACGATCTGAGGATTTCTCTTATGCATCCAATCTGAGATAACTCAGACTCCACAGTAGCAAGCCATACAAATAATTGGCCGTTAAATATCTAAACTTGGTTGTGATTGTATTATTCTGTTAGTAGTCTAGGGGCATGGATTATTATAGTGTGATGATTCAACCATTGTCCTTGTTTGGTTATAGGGTTGGAATATTATGCTAAGATAAGCTATGGACCGAAACTACGACACAGAACCTATATTTATACCCTATCTATTGCTTTGGGTTTTGTTTCTCCATTTTCGTGCTTCCTTTGTTGTACTTGTTATTTGAGGTCTAACCCCACTGGTTTTGTATGGCCAGATTTTGAGCCAGTTCTAGAGGATCCAGCTTACTCTTCCATTCCTGATGGAGCGCACTAGACGGATGGTCGCTGAAGGGCACGAGTGAGTTTCTTCTTTCCTGTTCGTTCTCATATATTTTACTCTTTTGGGCGTTTAGCCACCGGCACTTGTTAGCCGTAAATCTTGACATTTAGTTTTTTTACATGATTGTAATTAATCAGACTGCAGCTGATCATGGTCATATACTTTTGCTACTCTGCCAGCTTTTTATTTTGCACAGCTAGTTTCCAGAATGTTGTGGCAAGACGTTTGGGACGCCTTACTTTCTTGTCATATATGTTTTATGTTTACTATTCTTGTTTAACTGATTTAGGCAATAGATGCTCTTTATGACCTAAGTGACTTGATTGTAGCATGTACCCCCTTGTCTAGTTACAGCCGTGATCGTCGTACGATGTATAGTACCTTGTACGGGGTAGCTGGCCATGTCCGTCTTCGTATTTCGATACTGGGACGTGATAGCAGGGAAGGACGAATGGTAAGTTAGTAAGATGCGTCATGTTACCCTTATATTGCATGACACTCTGTAACACGAGTAGGTTTTATATCATACGCCATAAAACTGATCCTAAGAAAAGACTAGAAAGACAACAAAGTAACAATGTGCACAAAACTTAATGAATGTGAATTAGTTTTGTTGACTGGACGAGAAGCCTCTCCACCAGTGCATTCAATATACTGATAACCTACCAGATTGCTTGCAGGGTGCTAGAGTAACTCGTTCGGTGTAAAGTTTCCTTCGTGCACGCTAAGGCGTGGAGTTTATTCTGGCACCTTGGAGCATTGCGGCGGGAGCTGGAAGAAATTATACAAGACATAATATACTTGAACATTATCTATTGCAATCTTCTTCAAAGTTGTAAGTCGTTTGGCACGATCCATGTATTGAGAGAGAGAGAGAGAGAGCTTGAGCAATTGTAATATTTGGCCTAGCATCGTTGTAACCTCTATTCAATATCAATAAAGAGCATCATTTCATATATATACTTGTGTTATTTCAACTTCGCTACTTGGGGACTATTTGTGCGACTCTGAGACTTAGCATTTCATCGGTTGTTTCGGTGCTTGTCTTGCGCGAGCGCAACATAGGCTCACACGACATCATGCCCAGCGAGGAAGTTCGGTCCTTCGGGACCGGGATGTGACATTTTGGTGTGTGTATATATATATATATATATATATATATATATATATATAAGCACAAATCATACACTTGTTTCATAATTCTGATACCGATTTGTGTCGGTGTATTTAAAATACCCCCAATATATATGTGTCTGCATTGCTTTCGATTCACGTGTTTGTACCGTATCCTAATCCGTATTTATGTGTCTGAACTAATTTTGACATTCGTATCTGACCACTTTCTATATTAACTATATAGAAATCTAACGAAACACTTATATACTAACTGATTGTATGAAAATTCAAATTCGAAATTAATTTGAGAAAATCATTAACAAAATTGAAGCAAAAGGGAAGAGAGCTTGTCTCGGGGAATTGATTGGGGGATTTAGGGTTTTGGATCTTGATCTTCTTCTTCTCCAACTTCTTCTTCTTCTTCCTTCTTCTTCCTCCTCCTTCAAATTCTTCTTATTCAAATCATCTTCTACTTCATCTTCTTTTTTTGCCTTTTGAATAAAAAAAGGGTTATGATTTTGGTATTGGTGGTGATGAGGGTGATGGATGATGAAGATGATGGTGGGGTGGTGATGGAGGTGGTTGTAAACTCCCTCACCCAAAATAGGTATTTTGTGTGTATTTTATATTTATTGTATTTATCTTAGATTATTTAAAATCAATTAAAATTCAATTATTTTATTAGGATAATTCATCGTAGTTTAGATATTAATGACATAGGATGACCTCAAAATCTATAACGCCCTTCGTGGAAAGTAGCCTACACGGGAGACACTACTTGTAGGATCTTTCCATGACTCAGAATTTGATCATTTAGCATTAGTATGGCACTAGTATAACAACCATAGTCTATTGTAAATATTTAGATATTTTTATATATATAATTTATTTTTGATTATTTTCCAATCCAACTTTCTTCAATAAGCAATCCATAATTCCTTCATGCCAAATTAGACCACTTCCCCCTTTAGTATGATTTATTTATTAATTATTCTCTTAGAAGTCCAATCAAATCCCAACTACTAAAGATTTATCTTAGATTTGCATATTAATTGTCCATTAATTATTCTCTTAGAAGCTCAATCAAATCTCAACTACCAAAGATTTACCTTAGATTTACATATTAATTGTCCATTATTTTATTCCCTTAGAATCAAATCAAATCTTATTCATTAATTAGTTATTGATTAGTTGTTGACTATTTAATAACTAACAACATAATTAGGAAACCTCCTAATAAATGACTACCCAATCATAATCCTACCCCTCTTCTCAAACCCACAACCCCTCTGCCAAAACCCGCGTACCCCCCTAATCCAACCCCTCTCTCTCTCTCTCTCTCTCTCTCTCTATATATATATATATATATATATATATATATATATATATATATATATATATATATATATATATATATATGGGTAAACGGGATATGAGCCATAGGCTCATATTCCTACATGAGCCATGCACACGTGGACCAATAGAAATTGATTTCTACATCCCTTGTGCACCCATGTGCACTAGTACACCCAATTTCTATTGGTCCACGTGTGCATTGGCTCATGTAGGAATATGAGCATATGGCTCATATCCCTTTTTTCCTATATATATATATATATATATATATATATATATATATATATATATATATATATATATATATATATATATATATATATATATAATCTCTTTCTCATCTCTCCTAAAAACCCTAACCTAAAATCTCCTCTACAAAACCCTAACTTTCTCTCCTTCCTCCATCACCTTAGTCGCCACCTCCATTACCAAGGCCGACCCCCATCTTCACGTGGATACCACACTACCTCCTCCATCCAAGAACCCTAGCATCTCTTTCATTCTTCTTATAGTACGTTTCTTTAATCCTTCTCTCCTTCCTTCTTCAATCTCTTCTTGATTTATTAATATATATAGATTATATATATGTGTGATGATGTAGACTCCATTATTTTTATTTTGAAGAACTCATGCAACCCATGAACCCTAATTTTGAGGTTCAACTCAACTCTTTTGTGCATGAATGAAACCTCCTTCAAAATACTCTTTAATTCTTGTATATATATTCATATAGATGTTAATAATAGGGAATATATTCAGATTTTATAATAAATTTCAGATTTATTAGTTTTTATTAAATTTGAGTTTGAGCATATTTTATGGGTAGTTTTGACCTAGTCTTGATGTATGCATGTTAGGAACCCATAGATCTTGTTAGGACTTAATAGTAGATGGAAAACCTAATTTTTCTAGATGGATTACTATTTTTTCAAAAATTATATATTCTGAAATTATATTAAATAAATATAAATTGATGTCTATGATGTCACAACAACCATGACCACCCCTTTGCACGCATACTAGCAAGTTTGGTTGCCAACCCTAATAGGATCAACTTGTAGGTGGTAAAACCCTAATTATTATTTTTTATAGATAAAAAAATAGTATTTATTGCATTTACTGATTTTTATCAAATATATTCAGATTTATTTCTATTTATAAAAATTAGAATTATAGATGTTTTATGTACAAAGTTGACCTAGTTTTGGCAAAACATGACCCCGACAATTTCAGACTTAAACTCCAACCAAAAATCTATATTTTATACATCTAAAATTATATTATGTTATTTTAATTCTAATTTTTAATTATTTATTCCAGAATTATCCATTTATCAAAAATTGGTTTTATTGACTTGTCAGTAACCTATTATGACCTAATTTTGGTTTTTACTTGGTTTTGGACTCATAAAAATTATAGGAGATGACCCTATCACTAAAAACCTTATTTTCTAATAAAATTTTAGAATTATTATTTTTGATAATTAATGTCTTTAAAAAGGATTTTTGGTAATGTTTAACGACTAGTAATATTTTGAGGGCTAATTGCATGTGCAATCAACATAGAATTAAGAACTAGTTAATAACCTAATTTTAACTTGTCTAATTAGTGTAATAATTAATTGGTAGGTGTTCGAGACGTTCCTGTGGATAGCTTTGGACTAGAGTTGTTGTACTCGCAGCTTGGCTTGGAAGGCAAGTACACCTTGCTTGATTGTATTGTTTAGTTTACATATGCCTAGTTTTTATTTGTTTAGTTGTGTGCACGCATCTTAGAGTAGCAGAATTATCCAGTATCTTGTGAAGATATGAGGTATTTTCTGACCTGACACATGGTTTGGTAGTCTAACCCTTGTCCTTGTCTGGTTGTGGGTGTAACGCCCCGCTCCGCGTCGGCGTTATGTATCAAGGTGAGTGGGCAGAACTTCGTTCTCTGATTCTTGCACGCCTTAATAATAACCTGAGTTTTTGCTTGCAATATTTTCATAAGAGAATGATAGAACCTGCCTTGCATATTAATGAACGAACTCACCTAGCTTGTCTTTGAAATGATAAGTCTGCTAAACGAGAATCCTGAACGCTTGCCTAGAGTGCATGAACATGTTCACTATCGTCTATGCTTCGAGAGAACCATACTGTGCCTGAACGTGTTCAAGTGATAAGTCGGATTTCCCCGCAACAACAATTGTATTCTGATGGTTCGCCTCATCTGCATACTAGAGTTTATTTGATAGTGTTCCATGCATTCGCATGCGGTCGAACAATGGCTTTTGGTGGAGAGCTGAACTGCATGCGTCATAGCCACCATGGGTCACAACTGCCATTAGCATCAGAGAATGAGTCATTGGTATGATGTTCTACCAGCTGCCGATCCTGAGATACTCGGGGACCGCCCTGCATATAGCTAAGTCATTGTGTTGGCTTGGATAGTGACTGCCCCTAAGATTGTGCATTGTGTGTCTAGCTTTGCATCTGACCCTGGAGTCGCACGAGACACGCTGCGCACACCCTGAAACATGAACGGTTTGCTTGCTTGCATATTCAATATGAAACTCTGTTTCCAAACATGTTTCCAAACAAGTAAATTGACTCTGCTAGAACTGCATGAAATAAACCTAGGTAAAACTAGAAAGATCACTAGTAATATAATATTTTATAACATGATTACTTAGTGCCTGTTTGAGTGAATGCTTGTTTCTGTTCAGTTGATTTATCTCACCAGTACTTGTATAAAGTGCTGACCCACCAACAGTTTACTTGCTTGCAGGTACTGGATCGTCCGAGGGAGCGATAGGCGTGCCACAGTCCCCAAGACCTGGAATCCAGGTTTCGATTGTTGCCCCGAGAATGCTATCGTATAAGGGGGCATAATGTATGGAACGAACGTGTGCCTTTGCTAAAGGAAACCCAAGTTGCCTCGATTGTCCCAAACACTCAGTTGGCTAAATGCATTGCATTGCAACAAGTCCCTTTCCGCTGCTTACTCGATTGATGCGATGATAGCCAACTATCAACTTAAATGATTGGCCTTGCACGGGCGCAACCCCAGGCCCGTGCGGCATCACGTCCCCCGAAAGCTCAAACGGGCCATTCGTATGGCTCCCTTCCTCCCTCGCACCCGCGGGACGGACGCGTTGATTCGCGTCCGGCGCGCCGAGGCACGGTGATTCGTGTCCGGTTCGTTAATCCCGGCCGTATGGGGCGGGGCAGGGCGGAGCGGCAGCCCGGGCGGGACCGGGGCGTGACAGAATGGTATCAGAGCGGAATCGATTCTCTAGCCCAAACCGTTGCTTTGACTCTGAGTTATATCGATATGGTATTGCAAAGAGCGTTCCATACAATAAGTCCATAGATATTCTTAAAATGCAAAATATTTTCTGAACTTGAATTGCTTGACTGTTTCGATTGAGTACGGCGAGGGACGGCACTATCGCTGCTCGGAATATCGAGAAGTTTATCCATGAAGTTTCGAGGATAAAACTTTTTGTTGGTTGGTAAGTATGTAATGCCCCGCTCTGCGTCGGCGTTATGTATCAAGGTGAGTGGGCAGAACTTCGTTCTCTGATTCTTGCACGCCTTAATAATAATCTGAGTTTTTGCTTGCAATATTTTCATAAGAGAATGATAGAACCTGCCTTGCATATTAATGAACAAACTCACCTAGCTTGTCTTTGAAATGATAAGTCTGCTAAACGAGAATCCTGAACGCTTGCCTAGAGTGCATGAACATGTTCACTATCGTCTATGCTTCGAGAGAACCATACTATGCCTGAACGTGTTCAAGTGATAAGTCAGATTTCTCCGCAACAACGATTGTATTCTGATGGTTCGTCTCGTCTGCATACTAGAGTTTATTTGATAGTGTTCCATGCATTCGCACGCGGTCGGACAATGGCTTTTGGTGGAGAGCTGAACTGCATGCGTCATAGCCACCATGGGTCACAACTGCCATTAGCATCAGAGAATGAGTCATTGGTATGCTGTTCCACCAGCTGCCGATCTTGAGATACTCGGGGACCGCCCTGCATATAGCTAAGTCATTGTGTTGGCTTGGATAGTGACTGCCCCTAAGATTGTGCATTATGTGTCTAGCTTTGCATCTGACCCTGGAGTCGCACGAGACACGCTGCGCACACCCTGAAACATGAACGGTTTGCTTGCTTGCATATTCAATATGAAACTCTGTTTCCAAACATGTTTCCAAACAAGTAAATCGACTCTGCTAGAACTGCATGAAATGAACCTAGATAAAACTAGAAAGATCACTAGTAATGTAATATTTTATAACATGATTACTTAGTGCCTGTTTGAGTGAATGCTTGTTTCTGTTCAGTTGATTTATCTCACCAGTACTTGTATAAAGTGCTGACCCACCAATAGTTTACTTGCTTGCAGGTACTGGATCGTTCGAGGGAGCGATAGGCGTGCCACAGTCCCCATGACCCAGAATCCTGGTTTCGATTGTTGCCCCGAGAATGCTATCGTATAAGGGGGCATAATGTATGGAACGAACGTGTGCCTTTGCTAAAGGAAACCCAAGTTGCCTCGATTGTCCCGAACACTCAGTTGGCTAAATGCATTGCATTGCAACAAGTCCCTTTCCGTTGCTTACTCGATTGATGCGATGATAGCCAACTATCAACTTAAACGATTGGCCTTGCACGAGCGCAACCCCAGGCCCGTGCGGCATCACGTCCCCCGAAAGCTCGAACGGGCCATTCTCATGGCTCCCTTCCTCCCTCGCACCCGCGGGACGGACGCGGTGATTCGCGCCCGGCGCATCGAGGCACGGTGATTCGTGTCCGGTTGGTTAATCCCGGCCGTATGGGGTGGGGCAGGGCGGAGCGGCGGCCCGGGCGGGACCGGGGCGTGACAGTGGGGTTGGATTTTGGTGAAGGTACGAGGTATCTTCTGACCTGACACTGTTTCAAACATGTTCACTATCTGAGTAAGTGAGTGCATGAACTAACGTGTCGACTGATCATCGGTACGAGAGTTTGAGTCTTGTGTTAGTAGTTGGTATTGGTTTAGTTTTCTAGATATTATTTGACGTCATTGCATTATGTCTGCACCGCGTATATGGTTCGGATAGTACATTGGGAGGGGAGAATCTACTAGTGAGCGTATGAAATTTTTGTTTCTAATGGTATAAAATGGTGTATATCGTGTACCCCCGAGTTCTGTGGAACGTCTGGTGGGACGACTATTCTTCTATTTCTTTCCCCTCATGTGCCATTAGAGATGTCTCGAGTGCATATTACATATGTGATTTAGTTACCATATTTATTGTTTACTGATTTACTTTCATGCATGTCAATTTCTTGTGTACTTGTTATGTCCCTCTAAGGACCTGACACCCTTTCCAGGTATAGAAGATCATGATTATTTGCAGGAGCATGGATCAGGACTGGCTACTTCTTTCTCTTTCGAGGAGGTCTTCCCTTAGAGCTTCTTGATCACTAGATGATGTAATTATTTTGTTTTCTTTCACATTCTAGTTTGGTAGTGAATTTGTCTCCACCCGACTACTAGTTCTTCTCGATTATTTCCTACTTGGTGCATTGCCATATTGGGTTATATATTTCTATTTGGTTTTGTGGATGTAACGCCCTAGTCCCAAAATACGTAGGACTAAAAATATGTAACATGCCAGCTACGCATTCGACCAGACTCTGATCCGACTCGAATATATATAAGCTGTATAATAAGGGTAACTATATAAGAATACTGAAAATATCTATGTCCTAATCCACATAAAGAACAAAATATCAAGAATGAACTACATGTGCTAAAGTCAGCCGTCCCGTAATACATGAGCTCGAATAGACTCGAGAAAGGAATATGAGTCTATAAAACTAGGCTATATCAGCAAATGAATAAATAATATGAATAAATAACCATAACTCTGATAGAAATAATATAAGTACCTGGCACCAATGTCCGCATGACAAAGCAACACACATCAGCAACTCCAGACAGGCTCCATAATGGTCTATGCTGCAAAACTGGCAAGGGACCAGGTCCTCAGAGGGATGTAACAAGGTACAAGAAATAGCATGCCAAAGTAAACAGTATAATGCCACATACTCAAGGGTAAACTACTGTAACCATTTAAGTGATATGCACGTGAGAGCATTACTCGTACTCAGGCTAAAACTACTACATGCTCTGTGTCGGAGAGCCTATAGCAGCAAGTAATATCATGTAGGGCCAGTATATGTACCACAGATCTGAGACAGATTCTAAGGCACCTACATTAGTATAGTATATATATATAATCATAATCAGCCTGTAGTATGGTGTGTCTCTACCCACCCAATATAACCTCGTATCTCATGTCCACGATGTCTCATGTCCATAACACGCAAGATCATGACCTCTAGATAGTACAACGAGTCATAATGATATCTATATAATATGCAAGTCTTATATCATGAATCTTGTAAGCCTATACAGAATCACCATGAATAACTCAAGAAAGATTCTGTCATATAAAATAGTGTCAAGTATCCTATGGTATGACGTACTTGGTAAAGCAAGCACGTGAAAATATGATCGTGGTATCAACTCTCTAAGTGACGTTACACGACTCCGCGTACGGCGTCGACACCCGAATCTTGTTCAGACGCTAAGCAACATCTCACGGTCCTAGGTTGAATAGATATATCACAAGATTATATAGATAGAAAAAACACAAGCATATAATATAACAGGATCTACTGCAAGTTTGGCAAGGTACACTTGCCTGGGTTCTGAACTCCGTCAACTGCTCTTGTAAAAGTGGAATCTACAAGTACGCCTCCAGATGCTGAAACAAACATCACCAATATTTTTAGATTACATAAAATAATTAGGATTGACTACCCATAAGTCCAATTTGGACACAGAGATAAAAACAGCAGTTTCGAGTCAAAGCGGGGTCCACAAGTGGCCCACTTCGCACCGAAAAGCGTATCGGAGACAAAGTTCTCCAAATTTAGCAAACTTAGTGTCTACAAGTATAGAATGATGGCACAAACTCAACGGAGTGTCCGAAATTGGATTTTGATGATCCGGTCACGAAATCATCCGTCAAGTGGAACCATGGGGCCCGCGGAATGGTGTTTCGTCAACGTTCTCAGAATCGAACCAAACTTGGGTCACAAGACCAGCATAATATTGCGAATCCGATGGCACAAGTTTCGTTGCAAAATGACAAGCACACACAAAGTTATGATAAGGTGTCAGAATATACCGATGTGGTATTTTTTGACGGATACGCGTTGATTCCGGTGTGCACGCATATCCAAATCAACTTCTACAAAATTCTATACGTCTGCATTGATGATACACGCATTTTGGTTAAATTCTCATACGACGAAGTCGTCTCGTTTGGCGGGACGCACACTGTATCGAGAATTTTTTGGTTTTGAAATCATGATTTTTTATCAACTTCAACGCTGCATTGTCTGCGATATAACTCAAATTAAAATAAACTAATTATTGAGATTAAAACTCAATTATGTTGTCTAAATTATTGTTCAAGTAGAATTTAAAATATTAACTAGGTTGGAAGAAAATTAGACACGAACATGGGAGGTTGGAACAGTTTATGAACTGTTCTGGAACAGATATTTAGCCAACTTTAAGTCAATTTTCTCTCAAACCAGGACTCCAAATATTAATCTACTTAAAAGCAGTCGTAAAGGGTTATGTCGTGAACGTACCGGAGAAGACATATCGAAAAACGGTTACATAATGACGTAGAGATCGCACCGCGAAGAGGTAAAGTTGAACTGTTGCTGCTGCTATAAACCTGATGTTCGCGCGGTTTGGTCTGATCCGTCGGCAGGAAGCTGGGGTTGGTCGTCTGGAGGTGGGGCTCGGTCTGGGGAGTAAGGAATTAGGGTTAGGGTTTAGTTTAAGGTGTTTAAATAGGAGAAAGGGAAGTTGGGTCTGTCGCGGGAGATAGGGGGTTTCGGTATTGAGGGGTCGAGGGTTATGGGATTCAGAGGGTCGCAGAGAGCATAGCGGGTTAGGAACAGAGAGGTTTCGGGTTTGGGTTTGATTATTATTAATCTTTTATATTATACCCCATATATATATATATATATATATATATATATATATATATATATATATATATATATATATATATATATATATATATATATATATATATATATATATATATATATATATATATATATATATAGCCATTTATAAATAGGTTTGTACTTTAAATAATTTCCAGAAAAATCTACAATACTATTAAAAGTTGTACACCCAAAAATATATTTTCTGTGTAATATTTACAATTAATTAAATATACATAATTAGCTGTCCATGAATTATATTTTTCTAATTAGTTAAAATAATAAAAATTCTCCCTTAAATACATAATACCAATAATAAAATCTAAAATCTAAAAATCAGGGGGTTTACAGTGGATAAGATTAGTATTGCCTGTGACTTGTGAAGTTATATACCAGTTGTGAATTATTATTCATAAAACAATGTACGTATGTGTATGGTTTCCATATATTGGAGTTGACATGTACATATGGCTGGCATTCTTACGTATTTCTAGTCCTATATTTTGGGACTGGGATGTGACATATTTTTAGTGGTGGCCCATGCAGGTCGAGAGTATATTTACTCGATTACCTTACTGTACCGAGCAAGCCTACAAATAGGATTATAGTATAGGATCTCATCCACATATTTGACTTCACTCTTTATTTTTGTTTCGAATTCTTGAACTCACATATTTTCTTTGACCTTCGAAATTGTACTCGCTTAATTTTTTTGACATCGGTATCCTTGTTTTCTCACTTCTTTATATTTAATGTACTTCCCTAATAGTTCTTTAAGTATAGCCTCATGCCAGAATATAGGAATCATTGCTGTTAGAAGATAATTATGATAGAATACCTACTAAGAAAAATAAATTAGAATATTGGCAGCTCCCAAAAAGGCTTAGCATACCTAATGAACCCTAGCATCCAACACCTGTAAATTAATTGACCATTATCTCTTGATATATTTAGGAATGACTTGAGAGTAGTATAGACACTACTAGGGTCAGTTAGAAATTTGACCATATTATTTGTCCCTGGTATTGAGGAACCAATAGAAATCCAAGGTTGAATATTAAGATAAACCTAATTTTCATAGTGAGATAATATAAGAGGACTATAAATTTAGATTCTTGTCTTGATATTAGCAGAGCAGTGCCTTAGAAAACCTAGAGGAATAAACCAATACCTTAGTAAGAGCAAGGGTACCCTACCTTCAGCTTAGTAGATCCCCTAGAATCTATGATCATCATTGAGTCATACTTGAGTCTCCATGAGTCACCGACCATGCTATCTCATCCAACTATCTATATACTTTTCTATTTTGAGTTAATTCCTCCCTCCATCATAGATCAATTGTCATAGCTCTTTACCAATTAAAACCTATTGAATGATTAGAACATTTTTCTTGATCATACCTCGAACATAGAGACTAGCATACCACATTCTCTTAGGAAACTATGATATTATCAAGAGTCTCTCTATTTACTTTCATATCTTGTTTCTCTGAAACCTTAACGCTCGTTATTTGTGCGATGACTAAAAATTTTCTTCATCTTTCAAATCGTGACACCTTACGCTTCTAATGGTAGACCTAGTGATTTCTTTTATGTTAGGATATATAGTTTGGTAGGATTATAGTTTGTTAATATTGAATTTTAAATTTTTATGCTTAGTAATTAGAACTTGATAGTTTGAATTGTTCATTTAGATTATGACTTTATGATTATCCTTTAGTTTCAAATCAAGTAATTTATTCCACATATCTCAATACAGGTTATATCTTCTCTCACTTGAGAGCCATTAATTTCTCCATTCGCAAGTTACAGTATTAGTTAATTCTTGTAAGTTGGGTAGCATGCCTCAAAACCAAGTTTCTCATAGTCGTTTTGACCCATTAATGAAGTATAATTGAATGACACTAACTATATGCTAGCATATATAAACTCCCTCACCCAAAATAGGTATTTTGTGTATATTTTATATTATTATATTTATTATAAATGTTGAATTTATTTAGAGTATTCTCTTAGTTAATTAGAAAATAAATTTTTTTTAGTATATTTACTTATATAAATATTTATTTAGAATTATTTTTAGGCTATTTTAGATTATTGAGATTTTTCCATAATTTTTAGTTAATTAAAAACTAGTAACACTAATTTTCTAGGACTTTGAAGAATTTATTTTATGTTCAAACTTAATTAAAAATATCCCAAAATTTTATTTTAGTTTCTAAATAGTCAAATATATTTTCTAGAATTATATGGAAATTTTCTGAATATTTAGTATTTATTGGGAGTTATTTAGGCTAATAACTAATTTTTAGGACTTGTAAAAATTATTGTGCAATCCCAGGAATATAGAATGGACCCACGTTATTTTATAGGATTTATAATATTATTATATATTTTTGGAATTATTTCAGAATTTTTGGAATAATGTTAGTATTTATTTTTAGTTAAATGGATAAAACTAATGTTTAGAGCTTCTCCTAATTATAGTAGTAAACTTATGAATATAAAATTATCCCAAATATTTTTCTAGAGTTTATAGGTTCAAAATATATTTTATGTAATTTTTTCAGATTTTTATCATTATTTTTAATATTTATTTGGAGTTATTTAGATTTAAAATGATTTAAATAATGTTTTGATAAAGGCAAATCAAAAATAAATAATATAAATAAAACCATCCAATCAGATTCTGACACGTGTCAGCCTATAAATATCCATTCAGCCACAGGTACATCCCTATATATATATATTATTATAACCCTAATTATCCCATTATTTTAGAGAGAGAGATTTTGGAGAATTGTCATCTAGGGTTACTTCATCTTCCACAAGCCATTGTGCATAGCTCCGGACTCCAAACGAGGCCTAATTTCTTGCGTTAGAAAGATATTAAGGTTAGCTTTCTGATTATATAATTTATTTTACAAAATTATGAGTATTAAATTCTAGAAAATTCGTAGAGCACAATATGTCCAAAAATAGACGTGTTTCAATATTTTTGCGATTTCGGGAGAACCGGGAATCAGAATCATGAACCGTTTAAAGTTTTGGAAAGCTAATGTCGAGATCATTGACATATGTTTTTCCTAGAATTTAATTCTAAGTATTTATATACTATTAATTTTGTAGAACATCTAGGTTAGAATTTAACCATCGGTGCATAATACAAAATTTGTATGTGCCATAATTCCCAAACGAATTTGAATTCGGACGAGTTATAAATTCCAGCATATTTTTGACGCTGAAATCTATAGGAAATCATGCATGAAAGTTGAGTTTGTGTTGGTTGACTTTTCGATCAACAGATCGCCTCGATTTGCGTGCCATGAGTCTCGAGTTGTTAAAATTTAGTTTCTTTGGACAAAATTTAGGAATTAACATAAAAATCAGAATAATAAGATTAAAATAGGATTTTAGAGTAATTATTCCAGAATTAAATAAATTAAAATAAATTATCTTTTGACGTGATAAATTTGTAATACATAGGCTATTTGGACTGTGACTTGGACTCTGATTCATACCAGCAGCAGGACCCCAGGCAAGATACCTTGCCAAATTGCTTATAGTATTTTGCATGCTTAGTATATTTCTGTTTATTTATTGCATTTCTGTTTATTCTTGCATGTGTAGTTTTCTTTCGATCATTACTATATATTAGATATGTTGACACACACTTGACACTTAGTATCATAGAGGACAATCATTAGGCGTATGGGCTTTTAACCACTCTGGTAAACTATAGTAACTAGCACGCACTATGGTGGTCGTGTCCGATGGTCGCTATCCTAGAGGTATGTCGATTGATGGAGTCCGAGGGTCACTACCCCAGAGGTATGTCGGCTGATGATGTCCAGTGACGAGCGTGAGGTTATGAGGATTAGATCGAGTAGCCTACCCTTGCCCATACGTCGAAAAGTTGTCCTCATTTGCATTCATATAGATTGTCCTGTACAGCGTACTTATCTATTTTCAAATATGATGCATGTTTACTGTATTCAAATTGGCTCCTATTTTCTGTATCTTGTTACGTCCCTCTGAGGACCTGGTCCTCTGCCAGGTGTATATGTTCTTGAGTAATTGCAGGAGCGCAGATTTGGATGATTACTTGTGTTGCGAGGATGTCTTCTCTTCGAGCCCATGGTCGTTAGATGGTATTCCTATATTGTATTTGTTGTGTTGTACTTTTCCATTCGAGTTGGTAGTGGATTTATTTTCATCCAACTATCATCCTTAGATATTTATGTTAAGATCTGGTTATATAGATGCTGGTTATTATTTATATTGATTTTCGTGGATGAGATTTAGATCGTACCCTGTGACTTATGATACATTTTATACTACTAGTGGATTATATATTCATATTACAGCGTACGTATAGATTTGGCTTCCATATATTGGAGTTGCCATATCCATGCGGCTGGCATGCTTACGTGTTCCTAGTCCTATGTATTTTGGGACTGGGGCATGACAATGAGATTTAGATCGTACCATGTGACTTGTGATACATTTTATACCACTCGTGGATTATATATTCATATTACAGCGTACGTATGGATTTGGCTTCCATATATTGGAGTTGCCATATCCATGCAGCTGGCATGCTTACTTGTTCCTAGTCCTATGTATTTTGGGACTGGGGCATGACATGTTTTTGTGGTGGCCCATGCAGGTCGAGAGCATATTGTCTCGATTACGTTACTGTACCGAGCAAGCCTGCACCTAGGACTAGAGTATAGGATCTCATCCATAATTGACTATGATTCATCTTCCTCCTATCTATTCTATTTGAATAATTGTATCCTGCTTGATTCATGTGCTTTCCTAATAGTTCCTTGAGTATAGCCTTCTGCTGAGAATATAATAACCCATGTTATTAGGATGATAATTAGAGTAGCATACCTATTAAGATTACAACGAGGATATAGACAAACCACTAAGTTTAGAATATCTAGTGAACCTAGAATTCCTTATCTATAGATTGGTTTACCATTATTCCTTGATATATTATGAAGACTTAAGAGTAGTATAGATACCACTAGAGTTAGTTAGAAGCTTACCATAATGTTTGACCCTAGTATGGAGGAACCAATAGAAAACCAAAAGAGAATATTAGGACTGAACCTAACCCTCATAGTTAGATAGTATTGGAGAACTATAAACTTATATCATTGTCTTGTTATTAGTAGACAGCACCCTAGGAAGCCTAGAGGAATGCAATCAACACTTCTCCCTTGATCATACCTCGAACATTCAACTAGTATACCACTCCCCCTTGGAAAACCATGATGCTACCTAGAGCCCCTCTATTTCACATATTGTTCCTCTGTGACCTTAACGTTCGTTAATTGTGCGACGACCAAAATTACGTTCTTCTTTTCTTTATCTTTCAACTCGTGCCACCTGACACTTCTGATAGTAGGCCAAGTAATTTATTTCTTTGTTAAGGACACATAGTTTGCTAGGATTATAGTTGTAATCTTGAATTTTGAAATTATGTGCTTAGTAGTTAGAACTTGATAGTTAAGTTATTCTTGTAGATTGAGACCTGGTGCTTATCCCTTAGTTTTAAATTGCGTAACTTGTACCACACCTCAATACGAGTTATATTCCCTTTTCCTTGAGGCCAGTAACCGTCTCATTCTTACTATTACTATGACTAAGAGTTAAGACGACCATGACCTATGTAATATAAAAGGATACCCTAACAAGTACCAAGACCCCTTCTCGAAGACCTTAACAGGAGCTTCTACGGTACCCTTAAGACTATCACAGTATTAGTTTCTTGTTTTAAGTTGGGTAGTATACCTCACAACCTAGTATCACATAGTCTTTTGACCTATTATTGAAGTGTGATTGAACAACATTAATTGTATACTAGCATAAGACGACAATGGTTATTCAGATAATAGAAGTTAGAGGTCCTTGCCCATATTTGGTCGACTAGCGACATAGACAAGGAGGTTGTATGATAACTGTATGGATTGTAGAGTCTTTTATTATTGTTGCTTAGTTGTTTTGTTTTGTGAACTTGAATTAATTTGTACCTCCTTTCATCATCATCTAGCGTACTTATATTTGCTGCACTACCTTGACTTATGCTGCTATTATAGCCTAGTTTTGCAAGCTTACTCTTTTATCGAGCTTGATCATGAGATATGTATTATTGGGGACGTCTACTAATACATTGTCTAATCAGAATCAGTGTATTACGGTCTGATCAATCATAGTGCGCTTGATTTGCCCTTCGCAATGATGTTTTACGTGGATTGAGATATATAGTTGACTAGTAGACACCTGTACTTGCCCTCTAGATATGTCTGAGCGGATCGTATCGGCTACATAACTGTACTAATACGAGCATGTGAATAGGAATTACCAAAATAGAATTTTAATCCACAACTACTTTAATAATTCCCATTTAAATTCTTTAAACGCCTTGATCCTGATACTTCTATTCTATTACCTCGCCCTTGAACTCTTTATTATTGATCTCCGTCTTTCCTTATTTCGGAAAGACGAAACCTCGTACTTGGTATAAGTTTGATACACAGAGAGTACTAGATATATCCCGTAGGCCGATCACATACTAGAGGATTATTCTTTTGTAATTAAGGACATATCATATATGATATAATCGGCGTTGAAGTTTTGAGGATTGAATGACATGAGTAAATAAATTAAGGAATATTTTTCTTAAAGTATATAGCCTTCTGTGATAGATGGGTAAATTCTAAGTTGGGTAGCAGTGCATTGCCAACTTGAGAGGAATTTCTTTAAGATTGTGATCAAGTAAGATTAGATTGGGAGATTCAAGTCATTTTAATTTTGAGAAATTTTAAAAGAAGGATTAAGATAATGAGGATTTAACGCATTTTAAAATCTTGATATTGCGGACCAAATATTTATACTTTGAGCACATGATTTAAATTTTGAATATTGAAGGATGAATCATCGATTTAAATTTTGAGGATAAATATAGAATTTTAGGCTTGAACAATTGGTGAATTAGATTTAAATTTTACAATATGATGATTTGAATTAAAAGTTTAATTTTGATTGTTGGGTCACCTATTTAAAATATTGAGGATATAAATTGAGTTTAAATATTTGAAGAGTACAAAATTCTTTATTTGAGAATAGGAATAAGATTTGATTAGAATTATTTATTGTTCAAAGTCTAGAGGAGATTATGATAGTTGGAAATGGTGATATAAATTTTGATGTGGGATGTCATATAGACTTGAGTTAGATTTGAATGTTGATTATTTAAAAAAAATCGAGAAGAGATTACGACAGGTTGAATTTTGATTTAAACAGTGGTTATCTTAATTTTGAAGTGATCGCGATAGATTTGAATAGATTTTGTTATTTAAATTTTTGGAAGACATTGCGATTGACGTACCTTATGTACAAATGTGAAGGATTTAACAAATTATGTCTTATTTTAATTTTGAGGACGAAATTATTTTAAGTTGGGTAGATTGTAAACTTCCTCACCCAAAATAGGTATTTTGTGTATATTTTATATTATTATATTTATTATAGATGTTAAATTTATTTAGAGTATTCTCTTAGTTAATTAGAAAATAAATTTTTTTAGTATATTTACTTATATAAATATTTATTTAGAATTATTTTTAGGCTATTTTAGATTATTGAGATTTTTTCATAATTTTTAGTTAATTAAAAACTAGTAACACTAATTTTCTAGGACTTTGAAGAATTTATTTTATATTCAAACTTAATTAAAAATATCCCAAAATTTTATTTTAGGTTCTAAATAGTCAAATATATTTTCTAGAATTATCTGGGAATTTTCTGAATATTTAGTATTTATTGGGAGTTATTTAGGCTAATAACTAATTTTTAGGACTTGTAGAAATTATTGTGCAATTCCAGGAATATAGAATGGACCCACGTTATTTTCTAGGGTTTATAATATTATTATATATTTTTTGGAATTATTTCAGAATTTTTGGAATAATATTAGTATTTATTTTTAGTTAAATGGATAAAACTAATGTTTAGAGCTTCTCCTAATAATAGTAGTAAACTTATGAATATAAAATTATCCCAAATATTTTTCTAGGGTTTATAGGTTCAAAATATATTTTATGTAATTTTTTCAGATTTTTATGATTATTTTTAATATTTATTTGGAGTTATTTAGATTTAAAACGATTTAAATAATATTTTGATAAAGGCAAATCAAAAATAAATAATATAAATAAAACCATCCAATCAGATTCTGACATGTGTCAGCCTATAAATATCCATTCAGCCGTAGGTATATCCCTATATATATATATATTATTATAACCCTAATTATCCCATTATTTTAGAGAAAGAGATTTTGGAGAATTGTCATCTAGGGTTACTTCATCTTCCACAAGCCATTGTGCATAGCTCCGGACTCCAAACGAGGCCTAGTTTCTTGCGTTAGAAAGATATTGAGGTTAGCTTTCTAATTATATAATTTATTTTACGAAATTATGAGTATTAAATTCTAGAAAATTCGTAGAGCACAATATGTCCGAAAATATACGTGTTTCAATATTTTTGCGATTCCGGGAGAACCAGGAATCAGAATCATGAACCGTTTAAAGTTTTGGAAAGCTAATGTCAAGATCATTGACATATGTTTTTCCTAGAATTTAATTCTAAGTATTTATATACTATTAATTCTGTAGAACTTCTAGGTTAGAATTTAACCATCGGTGCATAATACAAAATTTGTATGTACCATAATTCCTAAATGAATTTGAATTCGGATGAGCCATAAATTCTAGCATATTTTTGATGCTAAAATCTACAAGAAATCATGCATGAAAGTTGAGTTTGTGTTGGTTGACTTTTCAGTCAACAGATCGCCTCGATTTGCGTGTCATGAGTCTCGAGTTGTTAAAATTCAGTTTCTTTGGACAAAATTTAGGAATTAACATAAAAATCAGAATAATAAGATTAAAATAGGATTTTAGAGTAATTATTCTAGAATTAAATAAATTAAAATAAATTATCTTTTGACGTGATAAATTTGTAATACATAGGCTATTTGGACTGTGACTTGGACTCTGATTCATACCAGCAGCAGGACCCCAGGCAAGATACCTTGCCAAATTGCTTACAGTATTTTGCATGCTTAGTATATTTCTGTATATTTATTGCATTTCTGTTTATTCTTGCATGTGTAGTTTTCTTTCGGTCATTACTATATATTAGATATGTTGACACACACTTGACACTTAGTATCATAGAGGACAATCATTAGGCGTATGGGCTTTTAACCACTCTGGTAAACCATAGTAACTAGCACGCACTATGGTGGTCGTGTCCGATGGTCGCTACCCTAGAGGTATGTCGATTGATGGAGTCCGAGGGTCGCTACTCCAGAGGTATGTCGGCTGATGATGTCCAGTGACGAGCGTGAGGTTATGAGGATTAGATCGAGTAGCCTACCCTTGCCCATACGTCGAAAAGTTGTCCTCATTTGCATTCATATAGATTGTCCTGTACAGCGTACTTATCTATTTTCAAATATGATGCATGTTTACTGTATTCAAATTGGCTCGTATTTTCTGTATCTTGTTACGTCCCTCTGAGGACCTGGTCCTCTGCCAGGTGTATCTGTTCTTGAGTAATTGCAGGAGCGCAGATTTGGATGATTACTTGTGTTGTGAGGATGTCTTCTCTTCGAGCCCATGGTCGTTAGCTGGTATTCCTATATTGTATTTGTTGTGTTCTACTTTTCCATTCGAGTTGGTAGTGGATTTGTTTTCATCCAACTATCATCCTTAGATATTTATGTTGAGATCTGGTTATATAGATGCTGGTTATTATTTATATTGATTTTTGTGGATGAGATTTAGATCGTACCTTGTGACTTGTGATACATTTTATACCACTCGTGGATTATATATTCATATTACAGCGTACGTATGGATTTGGCTTCCATATATTGGAGTTGCCATATCCATGCGGCTGGCATGCTTACGTGTTCCTAGTCCTATATATTTTGGGACTGGGGCATGACAGCATAAGAAGATAGTGTTTATCCAGACTTTAGAACTTTAGATGCCAAACCCCTGTTCGGTCGACCAGGGACTTAGACGAGAAGTTAGCATGGCAACTATAGAGGCAAACACCGGACGAGTCTTCTGTTATGACCCAATTCCGTAGAATTAATTGAGGCGTCCCCCGAATCGTGACCGTCGTGCGGGCCTGGAGTTGCGACCGCACAAGGCTTTAATGATTTGCATAGCAAGCATATATTCAGAGTACGCAGATAAATTGAAACACATATTTGAAACATAAAAAAGTTCTCTTTATTGATAATGAACATCTATTACAAACTCCTGAACGAGTCAGCTAATATGCCGAACGGCTTACAAAAGAGATAACTCAAAATGAGATAGCAGTCCTGTACATTACATCCCTTTATAAACTTAAAATGATAAAGACCTCCAGGCTGGAGGATAGCTTTGCCACGGAGCTGCATTTGTGTATAAAGAGTTGCAGCTTCGGACTTCAAAAGGCTTCGAGGGCGCGGTGAAGATGCGCCAACAGCTGGACTGGATCGGGTAGACGACTTTGGCTCCTCGCTCAGTTCGCCTTAGTGTGGAGAACCTATTTCAACGTGGGTCAGCATATCGAAACATACTGGTGAAGGCGAGCTAGCCGAACTATACCAATCAACACGTTGTTTTTAATGAAGCATGCATATTTGTGGGTTTCTATCTTGCCTTAGTTCATTTACAAGTAAGCAGCATATAGAATTTACTGAAATGAACGTGCCACCGTTAGGTGAATTTTACCTGCCCGTCTGAATTACCTGCACAATACTTACCATGCCTTCCCTGCCACGAAGACACAAGTTAGTATGCAACAGGTTTAAATATACACGATGATCACTGGCATGATTGCCATAATGGACTAGTCCGGGACAAGGATAGCAGGCTACGAGAGTACACGATGCGCTGCAAGCTATCATATCCCGTACACGATGACTATACAAGAGTTTCGCCCGGATCGGATCAGTGCCAGTGCCCCAGCGATCGTTCGCAGAACTATACCTTGTGCACAAGTTGTCCATGATCGTACACGATTTATCAAGTTAACAAGTTATGCATTTGAGGCAACACGAGTGCAAGAACACGAGTACACGACAAGCAGTATTGCATGATTTATTTAGCATAGCCTCCCTGAACAATTATGCATATACAAGATGTGTTCTATACTTAGCACGTTTTATAGAACATTTGCACGAACAAGCATACATAGATAACAGATGTTTGGTTGACAAGCATAATAACCAAGTCTATTCTCTTTTATCTTGGTTTCTTTTATTATTACTTGGTATCGTTTGATCGGGGCAAAAAAGATTACAGATTATTAGATGTGAAGCTTGGAAGCAGGGCTAGATAATCGGGTTGGTAGCCACTCACTTAGATAGTTGGAAGGAGAAGGAAAAAGGCGCTTTACGACTCCGCTCGCAAGCAGCCTACTGCTCGTTCACCTGCACACGAACAGCTCGATTAATACTTCTTCCTCTCTTTCCAATCTCGGAATAGAAGTGCAAGTCAATGAACGAAAACAATGAAAACTATCAAAACCGTTCAAGGAAAACAAGCAAATCCCAAAACCAACTCAAAGCACGAAAGCAACAAGCGACATCGAAAACCGAGACAATAAAAGATAGCAGCGGAGAGGTCCCTCTTGACTCTGCCGCTAAGCCGATCCTTGGGGCGCAGTCCACTGAATATGGGAATCGATTCCGAAGAAACAAATCCATAACGAGGACGAGTTCTTAACTCAATCTATCCCGATCGAACGATACCGTCTTATGTTTCTTAGCCGCGATCTCCGCACCGGAAGAACGGGGCACTACATCCTACCCAACTATTAAAAGTTTCGTCCCGAAACTTAAGAATAGGACCTACTGTTAGGGAGCATTTCTTTGGGGACGACGATCAGGAAGGTTCGGACAGGAATTAATGGCATGGCCTAATTGTCCACACGCTAGGCATAACCCAAGTCTCAAGTGATAATTGTTGGCTGTGTGCCCACGCTTTTTACAGAAATTACACGATGTCCCTGGGTTCCCTCTTTGGTGCCCTCCGTTGTTAGGGCGCTTTGCAGCAGTATTTCCTCTGTCGTTGCTTTGGCGTTTGTGATTGTAGGTATGCACAGCGCCGGCAGGAAGGTGAGGATAGTGTGGCTCAAGAGATAGGGCATGATTCATGACTTCACGCATTGTACGATAATGATGAACGGCTACGTGCGAATGGATGACAGGGCATAGTCCACCTTCAAACCTTCTTGCTCGACTCGCTACATCAGGTAAATAGGCCCTAGCGAATTTGGAGAGTCGGTTGAATTCGACGGAGTACTCCTTAACTGTCATGCTGCCTTGCCGCAGCTGTACGAACTCGTTTTCCATTTGACGTTGTACTGGAGGGGATACGAACTCCTCTTCGAACGCGGCACGAAAAGTCGTCCACGAGATTGCCTCCTCTCCGTGATCAAATTGAAGAGATCGTCGATGCACGTCCCACCAATCGTGCGCGTTGAGGCGGAGCTGTAGTTGCGCACAGGCGACGCGCTTCTCTTCGGAGACCTCTAGCAGAGCGAAGTGATCTTCAAGTTCGGCCAACCAATCTAGAGCTACGACTGGGTCCTCAGTCCCGTTGAATGGGGTGTTGCAGACTTTCTTGAAGTGGCCAAAGTCGAAGGCAGTCATGTCCCTCGCCCTTGAAATTTGCGGCGTCTCTACTTCAAGAACGGGCTGTTCCACCAGAGTCGCTGGCGTTGCCGCGGACTGGTTGGATGCCAAAGTCTGAACGATCTGCTGCAGGGTATCTACCTGCTTTTGTTGGACTGAGAATCGTGCTTCTATATTGTCTTAAAACTTGAGCTGACTCTCTTCCGCCCGCTTCTCGGCCCGTTCATAGCGAGCCTCGTCCCTTTGTTGGTTTGCCTCCAACATTTGCAACATTCGTTGGACGGGATCGATGCTTGGCACGGCTTGCTGGCTCTCTGAACTTCCTGAAGTACCCGAACTACTTCCTTGGCCTTGCATTTCGTCCGGTATTTGCGCTGCAGATTGCGCTGGAGCCACTCCTTCAAAAGAAGGTAAATTACATTAGGATCATAATGTATTATGGACTTATTGCATGAACGTATCTCATTTTGGCCTAGCGAGTTCAAGAGTTCGCACAGGAATTTGATCATTAAAGGAACTTTTCCAGCACGAAGTCTAAGGAACTTGAATCTGTGCTCTGATACCACTATGTCACGACCCAATTCCGTAGAATCAATTGAGGCGTCCCCCGAATCGTGACCGCCGTGCGGGCCTGGAGTTGCGCCCGCATAAGGCTTTAATAATTTGCAAAGCAAGCACATATTCAGAGTACGCAGATAAATTGAAACACATATTTGAAACATAGAAAAGTTATCTTTATTGATAATGAACATCTATTACAAACTCCTGAACGAGTCAGCTAATATGCCGAACGGCTTACAAAAGAGATGACTCAAAATGAGATAGCAGTCCTGTACATTACATCCCTTTATAAACTCAAAATGATAAAGACCTCCAGGCTGGAGGATAGCTTTGCCACGGAGCTACATTTGTGTATGAAGAGTTGCAGCTTCGGACTTCAAAAGGCTTCGAGGGCGCGGTGAAGATGCGCCAACGGCTGGACTGGATCGGGTAGACGACTTCGGCTCCTCGCTCGGTTCGCCTTAGTGCGGAGAACCTGTTTCAACGAGGGTCAGTATATCGAAACATGCTGGTGAAGGCGAGCTAGCCGAACTATACCAATCAACACGTTATTTTTAATGAAGCATGCATATTTGTGGGTTTCTATCTTGCCTTAGTTCATTTACAAGTAAGCAGTATATAGAATTTACTGAAATGAACGTGCCACCGTTAGGTGGATTTTACCTGCCCGTCTGAATTATCTGCACAATACTTACCATGCCTTCCCTGCCACGAAGACACAAGTTAGTATGCAACAGGTTTAAATATACACGATGATCACTGGCATGATTGCCATAATAGACTAGTCCGGGACAAGGATAGCAGGCTACGAGAGTACACGATGCGCTGCAAGCTATCCTATCCCGTACACGATGACTATACATGAGTTTCGCCCGGATCGGATCGGTGCCAGTGCCCTAGCGACCGTCCGCAGAACTATACCTTGTGCACAAGTTGTCCATGATCGTACACGATTTATCAAGTTAACAAGTTATGCATTTGAGGCAACACGAGTGCAAGAACACGAGTACACGACAAGCATTATTGCATGATTTATTTAGCATAGCCTCCCTGAATAATTATGTATATACAAGATGTGTTCTATACTCAGCACGTTTTATAGAACATTTGCACGAACAAGCATACATAGATAACAGATGCTTGGTTGACAAGCATAATAACCAAGTCTATTCTCTTTTATCTTGGTTTCTTTTATTATTACTTGGTATCGTTTGATCGGGGCAAAGGAGATTGCAAATTATTAGATGTGAAGCTTGGAAGCAGGGCTAACTAATCGGGTTGGTAGCCACTCACTTAGATAGTTGGAAGGAGAAGGAAAAAGGCGCTTCACGACATCGCTCGCAAGCAGCCTACTGTTCGTTCACCTGCACACGAACAGCTCGATTAATACTTCTTTCTCTCTTTCCAATCTCGAAATAGAAGTGCAAATCAATGAACGAAAATAATGAAAACCATCGAAACCGTTCAAGGAAAACAAGCAAATCCCAAAACCAACTCAAAGCACGAAAGCAACAAGCGACATCGAAAACCGAGGCAATAAAAGATAGCAGCGGAGAGGTCCCTCCTGACTCTGCCGCTAAGCCGATCCTTGGGGCGCAGTCCACTGAATATGGGAATCGATTCCGAAGAAACAAATCCATAACGAGGACTAGTTATTAATTTAATCTATCCCGATCGAACGATACCGTCTTGTGTTTCTTAGCCGCGATCTCCGCACCGGGAGAACGGGGCGCTACATCTTCGATTCTTGATGAACTCGAACTATTATACTTTCCTTCATCATAATCTGTCATGACCCGCACCCGGAAATTCGGGCACGAGTGCGTGGGTACGTCCAGCCTACGCCGCAGAGTCGGCGGTAGTACGCTGTCTAGGTCAATCCATATTTACTAACTAGCTCATTCACAAATAACATAGACAAGATAAAAATGAGAATTGAACTTAAGATTGCAACTGAAAATAAATGTGACAACAGATTCAAATGTTTTAGTACAGGAATTCAATATTGAAATCGGGGACAAACCCGATAAATAAGATAAGAATAGAATGAAAGATAGCTACTACTAGCTACTCAGCAGCAGGGGTCTCCTGGGTGGGTTCTGGCTCCTCATAGGTATCATCAGTCCCCTCATAGGGACCATAATAAGTAGGGGCAAGATCCTCATCATCGCCTAAATCAACAGATCCAGTCAGGAAAAGAGCAAAGTACACAGTGCACAACAAGGTTAAACTAAATATTTTATGACAATTAAATATTGGATATCATGTTGAGAAACAGCATTAACAGAACATTATTGTCTCAGAGTTAACTGTAAACAGGAATATGAGAAACAGAACTAGATGAAACAGGAAATGAAACTACAATAGCCAGCAAGAAATATAACATGAACAGAAACTATCTGTGTGAACTTGTGTTTGTTTTAGAATACATAGTTGGCATGTAGGGGTTTATAAGGCTAATTCGGCCATCATGAACGGCTATTAAACAGGGTAAATCGGGATCCGGCTGAGGTACAGTCGTGTACCAACAGCTATTAAACAGGACAAGGGGAAGGGTAAACTACATGCCTTCTAGGTATTCTCCCACCCGACATGAAAAACAAGACAGGAACTACCAATATTCAAGACATGAAATTCAACATTTCTAACATGATGTGTAATCATCGAGGGTACATGTAAGACAGGGAATTAATTATCACAATATATAAAGATTAACTTGAGGTGCAGGTACTTGCCTGTTGTTTGGATCTGATTAATTTGGTTCTTGGGGGAAAAGTCCAGAGATGAGTCCAAAAGCTGAAATAGACATTACCATCATGCTCAAAAGATGTCAAATAGCTAGAAAAGCCTATCCTTGGGTCCAATTTGGAGACAAGGACAAAAACGACAGTTTCGGGTCAAAACGGGGTCTGCCGGTGGACCCGCTTTGCACCGAAAAATGTGTCCGGGTCAAAGGTCTCCAAATTCACCAAACTTAGTGTCAACAGGTCAGGAACGCTGATACGAACCCAACGAAACTTCCAGATTTGGATTCCGATGAGCCGATCACAAAATCGCCCGTCGAGCGGGGCTTGTGGGGCCTACGACACGCGATTTCGTCAACGTTCTCAGAATCGAACCAAACTTGACCCACAGGACCAGCGTATCGCTATGAGTCCGATGGCACAAGTTTCGTCTCAATCTGACGAGTGTACAAGAAGTTAGGGCGAATTACAGAAAAGGCAGATACGGGGCGATGTTCGCCGATACGCGTTGATTCCGGTGTGCACGCACACCCGAATCAGCTTCCACAAAATCTCACACGTCCGTATCGACGACGCGCACGTATCTGTGAAGACCACACGCGACCAAGTCGTCCCGTTTGGCGGGGCGCACTCAGTTCCGGGGTGAAACAGGGTCTGATTTTTCCTGTTTTTGGATCGCGGTGTGCGATCACCACAGGACGTGATGTCCCGAACAGTTTGTTCGGACACCGAGAGGGTCATACAGGCTTCACAACGCAATTTGCGGAATTGGAAACAAAGCTACGAGGCGAAAGTTACACATACCTGAAGGGGACCTGAAAATTCAGGGTCGAGGTGTGTCCGATTCGTGTCGGACACGAAAATAGGAAATTAGGGCTAGGGTTAGGGTTTGGGGAATTCGACGGAGATGCGGCGGGGCCGGCCGGAGGGCTGAGGCGGCACTGCTGGGGAGGCCGACCGGGGCTGGACGGCGTTGCTGGTGGAGGCGGCGGGGGCTTGGGCTGACGACGGCGGCGCCGGAGGGCTCGAGCAGCTGCTACTGCGGCTGCTGTGCCGTTCGTCGGGAGCCGGAGTCGACGGAAGGTGGGCGGAGGATGGAGAGGAAGACGGCGGCACTGGAGGTTGGCCGGGCTGCGGGCGGTACGGCGGCGAGGGTGGCGGTTCTGGGGAGATGTGGCCGGAGGGGAGAGGGGCTCGATTTTTATAGGGGAGGGAACGCCGGGAGAGGCGGAGTCGACGCGGGGAAGGCGGAGGCGAGGGCGGGGAAGGCGGAGCGGAGAGGGGACGTGGGGCTGACCGCCGGAGGCGGCGGCAGACTCGGGCGCCGGAGGCCACGCGGGGGAGAGGCGGTCGCCCGGGTCGGGCAGACGGCGGGTCGGGTCTGGCTGACCCGACCCGACCCGATAAGGGAGCGGGCTGGGCCTGGGCTGCTGGGCTCGGCCCACTGGACCGGGCCGGGCCCAAAAACAATAATAAATATAATAATAATAATAATAATACTAATAATAATAATAATAATAATAATTAGTTAAATAAATAATTAAATAGTTTTTAGGCATTTAAAAATAGGTCTGAGGCCCAGAAAAATCTAGAAAAATTACCCTAAGTCCAGTTTTCCAATTTACACCCAAAAATATTATTTTTATAATATTTTAATGTTGTTTATTATCAATTAAAAATTATGTAATAATTCAAAACCCTGATTTTAATTATAGAAAATTCCCAGAAAATTTCAGAAAATTGTGAAAAATCCTAATTTTAATATTTTTGAAAAATCAGGGGCTTACAATCTACCCAACTTATAAAAATTTCGTCCTCGAAATTTAAAATGTGGCAGGGTTCTCTCTGTCTAATCTCACTTGATTACAGTCTAACGGGTTTCTCTCAGGTGAACATTGCGGTCGCTACCCAACTTAGAATTCTACCCATATGTCCTCTAAGGCTATACAACTAGTAAAGCTAGGTCCCAACTTAATTAATCATGGTATTTGAATCTTTAAGTCTTTAACACAAATACACCACCTATGGTATTCCCTTAGTCATAAAGGGTTATCATCAATTCGACCGGTCTGAGGGGTATATCTAATACTATCTCTATATCAAACTTATACCAAGCACAAGATTTCGTCTCCCGAAATAAGGGAAGACGAGGATCAAAAATAAGAGTTCAAGGGCGAGGTGGTAGAACAGAGGTATAGGGATCAAGGCGTTTAAGGAATTCTAATGGGAATTGTCAGGCGGCTATGGATTAAAATCCTATTCTGGTAATCGTATATTCGCATGCTCGTATTAGTACAGTTATGTAACTGATACGATATGCTCGAACATATTTAGGGACAAGTATACTAGTCAACTATCTATCTCAATCCACGTAAAGTAGTCGTGCGAAGTGCGAATCAAAATACACTAAGGTTGATCAGACCGTAGTACACTGATTCTGAGTAGACACTTGTATTAGTGGGGTTGATCAGGCCTCAATAATACAGGTGTCATGAACAAGCCCGATAAAGAGTAAGCTTGCAAAACTAGGCTATAAAATAGCAGCATCAGTCGAGTTCAGCAAAATTAAGTGCGCTAGATGATGATGAAAAGAGGTACAAATTTATTGAAGTTCACAAGACACAAAATAAGCACAACAGCAAAAGCCTCTAAAAACTCAACAGTTATCAAAATTAAAAGCATACTAGGTTATTTAGCAAGTTCAAAAATTACTAGGTTGGGGCTGAGGTCACGAACCAATAGGCACGAAAACAATACTAGAAAAAGTATCTACGAATCACTTACGCGCATTAGCTGCTTCCAGAGTTTGCGCGTTCTCCACGGTCATCATGTAAGCTTGTCCGCGTCCTGGAGCAGTGGGGCAGTCCCTCACTCGATGTTCTGTTGATCCACAATATAGACAGGCACCCAGTCTCTTCCTACAAACTTGCCAGGTGTGACCTTGTTTTTAACAAAAGCCACAAGTGGGGACTCGTTGATTCTGTCCTTGAGCTTGGGGTTGGGGTGCTGTGGCTCGAGGGAGAGGACGCTGAGTTTGTTGCGGGGACCTCTGCTGTGGTTGTTGTTGAGATGGGCGTTTGTTGGATCCTGTACTTCCAGTATCTCTTTCCCGTTTTAGTTTATGTCCCATGTCTCTCTCAACGCCTTGTGCTACGCTCAAGATTTCCTCATAGGTGCGAGCTCGGCTGGTGGTGACAGCAAGGCGAATATCCGGAGACAGCCCCTTCTTGAATCTACGGGCTCTGTCCTCCGGGGTACGAACCATGTACTCCGCAAAGTGGCTTAACCTGCTAAATTTAGCAGTATACTCATCAACAGTCAGGTTACCTTGTTCCAGTCTCTCGAATTGGCTTTCGAGAGCTTCCCGAGCCACTTCGGGGTAAAATTTCTCCTTGAATAGCCTCTTAAAATCTTCCCAGGTGATGTCGGGAGCAGATAGCTGGGGTTCATCTCTGAACCAGGTTCGAGCAATGTCGAATAGTTGCAGGCTTGCGGACTCCACTTTGAGGTCATCAGGGACCCGAGCAGTCTTCAGGAGTCTCTCTACGTTCTCTATCCATTCATCGGCATAGAGAATGCCTTCAGTTTCGTAGAATTTCAGGGGTCTAAGGTTCTTAAAGTCCTTGGCACTTCCTGGCCTCTTTTGTGGTAACTCTCGGGTCCGAAGAGCTTCTGAAAGGCTGGTCCGTAGCAGGGCAGTTTGTTCCTTCTGGGATTCCACCAATCCCTGGAACACTCCAAGTAGCTGTGCCCCATCTAGAGTAACTGCCGGAACAGATGGAGGCGGCGGGAGTGCAAGAGTCTCGGGCACATTCTGCTCAGCTGGTTCTGATGTGCCTCCTACTGTGTTCCTGGTCTGGACCATTCTGAAAGATTAAGGGATAGGAAGATCAGAATAGAATACTTGGAAATCAAAGGCGATAGGAAAAATTGAGCAGCAATGATATCAAGAATTGAAATAAGGATGCTATACTGTGAATGAGCTTTTCCTAGAATCCTCAATCTTATTCCATACCCTGTCCTAGGGTATCACCCTATTTTAGGATAAGACCTGCATGGGCCACCATAAAAACGTGTCACGACCCGCACCCGAAAATTCGGGCACGAGTGCGTGGGTACGTCCAGCCTACGCCGCAGAGTCGGCGGTAGTACGTTGTCTAGGTCAATCCATATTTACTAACTAGCTCATTCACAAATAACATAGACAAGATAAAAATGAGAATTGAACTTAAGATTGCAACTGAAAATAAATGTGACAACAGATTCAAATATTTTAGTACAGGAATTCAATATTGAAATCGGGGACAAACCCGATAAATAAGATAAGAATAAAATGAAAGATATCTACTACTAGCTACTCAGCAGCAGGGGTCTCCTGGGTGGGTTCTGGCTCCTCATAGGTATCATCAGTCCCCTCATAGGGACCATAATAAGTAGGGGCAAGATTCTCATCATCGCCTAAATCAACAGATCCAGTCAGGAAAGGAGCAAAGTACACAGTGCACAACAAGGTTAAACTAAATATTTTATGACAATTAAATATTGGATATCATGTTGAGAAACAGCATTAACAGAACATTATTGTCTCAGAGTTAACTGTAAACAGGAATATGAGAAACAGAACTAGATGAAACAGGAAATGAAACTACAATAGCCAGCAAGAAATATAACATGAACATAAACTATCTGTGTGAACTTGTGTTTGTTTTAGAATACATAGTTGGCATGTAGGGGTTTATAAGGCTAATCCGGCCGTCATGAACGACTATTAAACAGGGGAAATCGGGATCCGACTGAGGTACAGTCGTGTACCAACAGCTATTAAACAGGACAAGGGGAAGGGTAAACTACATGCCTTCTAGGTATTCTCCCACCCGACATGAAAAACAAGACAGAAACTACCAATATTCAAGACATGAAATTCAACATTTCTAACATGATGTGTAATCATCGAGGGTACATGTAAGACAGGGAATTAATTATCACAATATATAAAGATTAACTTGAGGTGCAGGTACTTGCCTGTTGTTTGGATCTGATTAATTTGGTTCTTGGGGAAAAGTCCAGAGATGAGTCCAAAAGATGAAATAGACATTACCATCATGCTCAGAAGATGTCAAATAGCTAGAAATGCCTGTCCTTGGGTCCAATTTGGAGACAAGGGCAAAAACGACAGTTTTGGGTCAAAACGGGGTCCGCCGGTGGACCCACTTTGCACCGAAAAATGTGTCCGGGTCAAAGGTCTCCAAATTCACCAAACTTAGTGTCAACAGGTCAGGAACGCTGATACGAACCCAACGGAACTTCCAGATTTGGATTCCGATGAGCCGATCACAAAATCGCCCGTCGAGCGGGACCTGTGGGGCCCACGACACGCGATTTCGTCAACGTTCTCAGAATCGAACCAAACTTGACCCACAGGACCAGCGTATCGCTACGAGTCCGATGGCGCAAGTTTTGTCTCAATCTGACGAGTGTACAAGAAGTTAGGGCAAATTGCAGAAAAGGCGGATACGGGGCGATGTCCGCGGATACGCGTTGATTCCGGTGTGCACGCACACCCGAATCAGCTTCCACGAAATCTCACACGTCCGTATCGACGACGCACACGTATCTGTGAAGACCGCACGCGACCAAGTCGTCCCGTTTGGCGGGGCGCACTCAGTTCCGGGGTAAAACAGGGTCTAGTTTTTCCTGTTTTTGGATCGCGGTGTGCGATCACCACAGGACGCGATGTCCCGAACAGTTTGTCCGGACACCGAGAGGGTCATACAGGCTTCACAACGCAATTTGCGGAATTAAAAACAAAGCTACGAGGCGAAAGTTACACATACCTGAAGGGGACCTAAAAATTCAGGGTCGAGGTGTGTCCGACTCGTGTCGGACACAAAAATGGGAAATTAGGGCTAGGGTTAGGGTTTGGGGAATTCGACGGAGATGCGGCGGGGCCGGCCGGAGGGCTGAGGCGGCGCTGCTGGGGAGGCCGACCGGGGCTGGGCGGCGTTGCTGGTGGAGGCGGCGGGGGCTTGGGCTGACGGCGGCGGCGCCGGAGGGCTCGAGCAGCTGCTACTGCGGCTGCTGTGCCGTTCGTCGGGAGCCGGAGTCGACGGGAGGTGGGCGGAGGATGGAGAGGAAGACGGCGGCACTGGAGGTTGGCCGGGCTGCGGGCGGTACGGCGGCGAGGGTGGCGGTTCTGGGGAGATGTGGCCGGAGGGGAGAGGGGCTCGGTTTTTATAGGGGAGGGAACGCCGGGAGAGGCGGAGTCGAAGCGGGGAAGGCGGAGGCGAGGGCGGGGAAGGCGGAGCGGAGCAGAGCGGGGACGTGGGGCTGACCGCCGGAGGCGGCGGCAGACTCGGGCGCCGGAGGCCACGCGGGGGAGAGGCGGTCGCCCGGGTCGGGCAGACGGCGGGTCGGGTCTGGCTGACCCGACCCGACCCGATAAGGGAGCGGGCTGGGCCTGGGCTGCTGGGCTCGGCCCACTGGGCCGGGCCGGGCCCAAAAACAATAATAAATATAATAATAATAATAATAATAATAATAATACTAATAATAATAATAATAATAATTAGTTAAATAAATAATTAAATAGTTTTTAGGCATTTAAAAATAGGTCTGAGGCCCAGAAAAATCCAGAAAAATTACCCTAAGTCCAGTTTTCTATTTTACACCCAAAAATATTATTTTTATAATATTTTAATATTGTTTATTATCAATTAAAAATCATGTAATAATTTAAAACCCTGATTTTAATTACAGAAAATTCCCAGAAAATTTCAGAAAATTGTGAAAAATCCCAATTTTAATATTTTTGAAAAATCAGGGGCTTACATAATCTCACATACTTATATTATTTGGACTATCTTGACTCATGTTGCTATTTTAGTCTAGAAGCTTATTCTTTATCGAGCTTGTTCATGACATATGTATTATTGGGGTGCTATACTAATACATTATCTAATTATAATCAGTGTATTATGGTCTAGCTAACCTTAGTGCGCTTGGTTCGCTCTTCGCATGACTACTTTACATGGATTGAGATATAGTTGACTTATCTTATTAGACAAATATACTTGCCCTCTAGGCAGGTCAGAGAATATTGTATCAGTTACATAATTGTACTGATATGAGTATATGAATAGGAATTTACCAAAAATAAGATTTTAATCCACAACTGCCTTGACAACTCTCTTTTGAATTCTTCAATCGCCCTTGAACCCCGTACTTATATTCTATCACCTCCTCCTTGAACTCTTTATTGATGTTTTTCGTCTTCCCCTATTTCGGAAAGACGAACGCTCGTGCTTGATATAAAGTTGACACACGGATAGTACTAGGTATACCCCATAGGACAATCACATTACTTTGTGACTATCTTTTGTAATTAAGGACATATCACATGTGATAAATTTTGTGTTAAGATTTTGAGGATTAGTAAGCACTATTGAATGATCGAGAATTTTTTTTTTATTGACGGTGTTTATGAAAGATGGGTAAATTCTAAGTTAGGTAGAAGTTGCATTGTCAACTTGAGCTAAAATTTTATATGAAGATTTTAGACGGTGGTTACGAAGGTTATCAAGTAAGATAAGATCGAGAAAATTAAGTCATTTTAATTTCGAGAATTTTTTTAGAAGAATAATTATGATGACGAGGATTTAATTTTAAAGATAAGAATGCCTTATAGAATGAATTTTAAAATTTTGATATTGCGGACCAAATATTTATAATTTGAGCACATAATTTAAATTTTGAATTTTAGAGATTGAATCAACGATTTAAATTTTGAGAAAAAAATAGAATTCTAAACATGAACATTGATGGATTGAACTCAAAATTTTACAATTTGATGATTTGAATTAAAAGTTAAATTTTGATTGTTGGATCACCTATTTGAAATATTGAGGATGGAAATAAGATTTGATTAGAGTTGTTTATTATTTAAAATCTAGAGGAGATTATGATAGTTGAAAATCATGATTTAAATTTTGATTTGGGTTATTTAAATATTGAAGATGCCATATAGATTTAACTTAAATTTGGATGTTGATTATTTAAAAATTGAAAAAAGAATATGATATATTAAATTTTGATTTAAACAGTGATTATTTTAATTTTGAAGAGATTGCGATGGATTTGAATAGATTTTTTATTTAAATTTTTGAGAAGATTGCGGTTGATTTGCCTTAAATACGAATATGAAGGATTTAACAAATTATGCCTTATTTTTAATTTCGAAGATAAAATTCTTGTAAGTTGGGTATATTGTAAACTCGCTCACCAAAATAGGTATTTTTTGTCTATTTTATATTTATTGTATTTATTTTAGATTATTTTAAAATTAATTAAAATCTAATTATTTTATTAGAATATTTTACCGTAGTTTGGACATTAATGACATAGGATGGCCCCAAAATCTATAACGCCCTTCGTAGGAAGTAGCCTACACGGGAGACACTACTTGTAGGATTTTTCATGACTCAGAATTCGATCATTTAGCATTAGTATGGCACTAGTGTAACAACCGTAGTTTATTGTATTTAATATTTAGATATTTATATATATATAATTTATTTGTGATTATTTTTTAATCCAACTATCTTCAATAAGCAACACATAATTCCTCCATGCCAAATTAGGCCACTTCCCCCTTTAGTAGAATTTATTTATTAATTATTTTCTTAGAAGCCCAATCAAATCCCAACTACCAAAGATTTATCTTAGATTTGTATATTAATTGTCCATTAATTATTCCCTTAGAAGCCCAATAAAATTTCAACTACCAAAGATTTATCTTAGATTTGTATATTAATTGTTCATTATTTTATTCTCTTAGAATCAAATCAAATCTTATTCATTAGTTAGTTATTGATTAGTTGTTGACTATTTAATAACTAACAACCTAACTAGGAAACCTCCTAATAAATAACTACCCAATCCTAATCCTACCGCTTTTCTCAAACCCACGGCCCCTCTCCCAAAACCCATGCACACACCCCTAATTCGACCCCCTCTCTCTCTCTATATATATATATATATATATATGTATATATATATATATATGTATATATATATATATATGTATATATATATATATATGTATATATATATATATATGTATATATATATATATATATATATATATATATATATATATATATATATATATATATATATATATATATATATATATATATAATCTCCTCCTCATCTCTCCTTCTAAAAACCATAACCTAAAATCTTCTCTCCAAAACACTAACTTTCTCTCCTTCCTCCATCACCCTAGTCGCCACCTCCATTACCAAGGCCGACCCCCCTCTTCACGTGGACACCACACCACCTCCTCCATTCAAGTACCCTCGCATCTCCTTCATTATTCTTCTAGTAAGTTTCTTTAATCTTTCTCTCCTTCATTCTTCAATCTCTTATTAATTTATGAATATATATAGATTATATATATGTGTGATAATGTAGACTCCATTATTTTTATTTTGAAGAACTCATGCAACCCATGGACCCTAATTTTGAGGTTCAACTCAACACTTTTGTGCATGTATGAAACCTCCTTCAAAATTCTCTTTAATTCTTGTTAATATATTCATATAGATGTTAATAATAGGGAATATATTTGGTTTTTATAATAAATTCCAGATTTATTAGTTTTTATTAAATTTGAGTTTGAGCATGTTTTATGGGTAGTTTTGACCTAGTCTTGATATATGCATGTTAGGAACCCATGGATCTTGTTAGGACTTAATAGTAAATGGATTACTATTTTTCTAAAAAATATATATTCTAAAATTATATTAAATAAATATAAATTAATGTCTATGATGTCACAACAACCATGTACCACCACTTTGCATGCATACTAGCAAGTTTGGTTGCCAACCATAATAGGATCAACTTGTAGATGGTAAAATCCTAATTATTTTTTTGTATAGATAAAAGAAATAGTATTTATTGTATTTATTACTAATTTTTATCAAATATAGTCTGATTTATTTCTATTTATAAAAATTAGAATTATAGGTATTTTATATAGCAAGTTGGCATAGTTTTGACAAAACATGACCCCGACAATTTCAGACTTAAATCCCGACCAAAAATCTATATTTTCTACATCTAAAATTTTTTAATTCTAATTTTTAAGTATTTATTCCAGAATTATCCATTTATCAAAATTAGTTTTATTGATTTATCGGTAACCTATTATGACCTAATTTTAGTTTTTACTTGGTTTTGGACTCATAGAAATTATAGGGGATGATCATATCACTAAAAACCTTATTTTGTAATAAAATTCTAGAATTATTATTTTTGATAATTAATTTTAAAAATGATTTTTGGTAATATTTAATGACTAGTAATATTTTGAGGGCTAGTTACTTGCATGTGCAATTAACGTAGAATTAAGAACTAGTTAATAACCTAATTTTTAACTTGATAGTAAGAGTCTAATTAGTGTAATAATTAATTGGTAGGTGTACGAGACGTTCCTGTGGATAGCTCTGGATTAGACTTGTTGTGCTCGCAGCTTGGGTTGGAAGGCAAGTACACCTTGCTTGATTGTATTGTTCAGTTTACATATGCCTAGTTTTTATGTGTTTAGTTGTGTGCACGCGTCTTAGAGTAGCAGAATTACCCAGTATCTTATGAAGATACGAGGTATCTTCTGAACTGACACATGATATGCTGGTCCAACCCCTGTCCTTGTCGGGTTGTGGGGTTGGATTTTGGTGAAGGCCCGAGGTATCTTGTAACCTGACACTATTTCAAACACGTTCACTGTCTGAGTGAGTGAGTGCATGGACTAGCGTATCGATTGATCATCGGTACGAGAGTTCGAGTCTTGTGTTAGTAGTTGGTATTGATTTAGTTTTCTAGATATTATTTGACATCATTGCATTATGTCTGCACCACGTATACGGTTCAAATAGTACGTTGGGAGGGAATAATCTACTAGTGAGCGTATACAATTTTTGTTTCTAATGGTGTATATCGTGTACCCTCCGAGTTTTGCAAAATGCCTGGTGGGACGACTATTCTTCTATTTCTCTCCCCTCATGCGCCATTAGAGATGTCTCGAGTGCATATCACATATGTGATTTAGTTACCCTATTTATTGTTTACTGCTTTACTTTCAAGCATGTCGATTTCTTGTGTACTTGTTATGTCCCTCTGAGGACCTGACACCCTTTTCAGGTATAGAAGATCATGATTATTTGCAGGAGCACGGATCAGGACTGGATACTTCTTTCTCTTTCGAAGAGGTCTTCCCTTAAAGCTTCTTGATCACTAGATGATGTAATTATTTTGTTTTCTTTCATATTCTAATTTGGTAGTGGATTTGTCTCCACCCGACTACTAGTTCTTCTCGATTATTTTCTACTTGGTACATTATCATATTGGGTTATATATTTCTATTTGGTTTTGTGGATAAGATTAGTATTGCCTGTGACTTATGAAGTTATATACCACTTGTGAATTATTATTCATAAAATATCGTACGTATGTGTATGATTTCCATATATTGGAGTTGCCATATACATACGGCTGGCATGCTTATGTATTCCTAGTCCTACGTATTTTGGGACTGGGGCGTGACAGTGGTGACCAGAGTTGGGAGGGGGGCAGTCACCGACGGTCAGCCAGATGACGATGGCAGCAACCGACGGTTGCAGTAGCAGTAGCAACAGTAGCTGTAGTGGAAGGGGAAGAGCCAGAGAGAGATGGAGATGGGGAGAGTTTGAGAGAGATGTTAGAAGAGAGTGGGAGAGAGATAGAAATAGAGGGAAAAGATAGGGAGAGATATGTGGGGAGGAGTGGGAGATGAGCGGTGAATGTAAGGGAGTGGTTTGGGGAAGGGGTGATGTGGAGAGAAAAGAGAGGTGGAGGGCGCTATGTGTGAGGGAGCATATGTGGGGAGAGAGAGTGTCGGGTGTGAGGGAACGTGGGTGAAAGAGAGATGTGGGTTTGGGAGAGAGTTGACTCCTCTCTCTCTCTCTCTCTCTCTCTCTCTTTAAGAATTAACAATTATAATAGAAAAACTAGATTTTGTAAATTCAATTAAATAAAAAATATTAAATTATGAATATATTGATTTGTAGAAAAGCAACTATGACAACATTTCTCTTTCTTTCTCTCTCTCTCTCTCTCTCTTTCTATATATATATATATATATATATATATATATATATATATATATATATATATATATATATATATATATATAATGGTTGTTGTAGATATAGATAAGGGCATCCATTATTTAAATTTATCCACAAATCACAACAACATATAATACTATATATCTCAAACTATGATATGTAGCACTATAGCAACATTTCAACTACTTTAAAAAATTGTTCAAATAATTGAATTTTACTTTTGATAAATAGTTGTTGCCGAACTCGAGTGACTCTTGGGGTTACCGGAGAGAGGCATATGAGCCCTGACTTGATGACGGAAGATCGATATTTTGAGGCACGATGACGTATTATTTCTTCTATTTATAAATAGTACAAGTTGGAGGACAGTTGGCCCAAAAGGCATGCAAAGCAACGTGCACAAAGTTTCGAACGGACATCTCAAAAAGAAAAAAAGAAAAACAATTGTTACTAAACAACCTTTTCAATTTCTTTTTAAAATGGTAAGCAAAAGCAAATGAGATAAGCAAACTGAAACCCATTCTCAAGGAAGAGTTTTTATCAGAGCACTTCAAAATATACTCGGGGCTAGCCAGGATTATGACTAGCCCACTTTATATGAACTTTTACTCGGAACATCCATTTCTTAATAAGGGCTACCCACCCACCGCCACCCCCTCAACCCCCCAACCCCAAATATTCTATTTTTTACTCTTTCTTTAAAATCATAAGCTTCTTCCTTCTCCGCCTCCTCCATCTCCTCCAAACTTCCCTCAAACCCTCCCTCCCCAAACCCTACAGCCTCTTCACAATCAATGCATAAATTATCTTCCTAATTTTCTTCCTCCGTATTTTCCATCTCTATTTTAGCGTTTGTATTTTTTATTTCATTTTGATAAATCTTCTTCCCCATCATTCTAAATGCCCAAAAGATCATTGTATAGTAACATAAAATATGCCACAGTCGCGGGTTGGACGAATTTTGGAACTTTCGAACCCATTTTAGCGATTCAAGGTAATAAAATTTGCCACAGTCGCTGGTTGGAAGACCAATGACTGTAGAAATTTTTTACATTCCTGTATGTTGTCAGGACTATAAATTTTTTCTACAGTCATGAATACTTCAAGGACTGTAAAAACTTTCTATAGTCCTGACATCATACATACATGATTTATGAAATAGTATAAATTTTGAGTATCATGTGAATTTTAGGATTGTTAATTTTTTTGACAGTCCTGACTATAAGCAGAACTGCCAATTTTTTTGACAATCCTAGGTTCCAGTAAGTTTTTATTAAGACTGTCAATTTTTTTGACAGTCCTACCTATTGCTAGGACTGTCAAAATTAATTTGACTATCCTAACTAAAGTCAGGATTGTCAAATATTTTGACAGACCATTGTCGTTCCCGTCGCGACTGTGGGCGAATTTTCGAAGTTTCAAATCCTAAAATGGATTCGAAACTTCAGAATTTTTCCAAAATGAATCATAGACCAAATTTTTGTTCATAGAAGATGAAATCTATGCATGAACATGGAATCCTAACATATTTAGAATTTGGGAGAGGAAATAAGCAAAAGATGAAAAATGAAAAAAAAGTTAGCTTTTATTCTTATGTAGTGGACTAGTTCCGAATAAATTTTGGGGCCGGGCTATACATACCCCATCCTCTACTTAACACACCCCATCCTCTACTTAACACACCCCATATTAAATTAAATAAAAAGTAAATATATATTAAAAGACATGATTATCCACATTGCAAACACCCCCACCTAATACAATTTCCAAACACCCCTCGCGGTGCCGACCGCGATCCTCTGCCTCACGGCCAGCTCAGCCTGCTCCGCCCGTCCTCCTCGGAGCAGTAGAGGTGGTTGTGGAGGCTCTCGTTCCTCATCAGGTCAGAGACGATGATCCGCTGGTGGCCCTCCATGGCCGTGGTGGCGGTGTAGTACCTCCTGAGTGCGACGAGGTTCACGTGGCGAATGCTGGCGATCACCTCGACCTCGTGGGCGAAGCTGGCGTCCCCGGTTGCGGAGCAGTTCTTGAACCGCTTCAGTGCGACCTCGGAGACGTCGGCGAGGAAGCCGTGGTAGACGTTCCCGTAGCCGCCGCGGCCGATGATGTGGTCCCGGGAGAAGTTCTTGGTGGCGGCCTTGATCTCCTCGAAGTAGAACTTGACGAGGGTGGTGTTGGTGGCGACGGTGGCGACGAGCTTCCGTAGTTTCTCCTTCCTTTTCTTGAGTAGGTACTGGGCTGCGATGGATAGTAGGAGGAGGAGGAGGAGGATGAGGAGGAAGCAGTCGGCGACGAGTCCGTAGATCCAGGCGGTGCTGCTGCTGCTGCGAGATCTGGGGTTAGGCTGGAGCTGGAGGGGGAAGAGGCAGACGGCGGTGGAGGGAGGGGCCGGGACGGCGAGGGAGTACAAGGATCCGCGTGGGAGCAGACAGCGTGGGAGCAGACAACGAGGGTAAAATGGTAATGTAGTGGGGTGTGTCTAGGATTTTGGTAATTTTAAATTAGTTAAATTTGGATGTGTTTAGCATTTGTGATGTGTTAAGTAGATGATGGAGTATGTATAATCACGAGTAACTTTTATGGTGACAAACTTATAAAAAAAAAAACTGTTTTGGGACAGCCACGAGTAAGTTTTCGAGTGCCCCGGAATTAGGATATATACGGTCCTGCCCGCTCTAGGGTTTGTCAAATTAGTTCCTTTCCTTCCTTCCTCCCGGCGAGCCATGACGACCGAAACCCTAACCGTAGACCGAATCAAGAAGGCGTTCGAGGACCTCGAAGCTCAGAAATCCAAAATCACCAGCTGCACCCTCCTATGGAAGAACCTCGAGGAACACTTCTCCTCCCTCGACAAATCCCTAGACGAACGCTCCAATACCCTTGATTCCAAGATCGAAACCCTAGAAGCCGAGACCAAACAAACCCTAGAATCCCTCGACTCGCGCGAGTCCTCCATTCCCGACCGCGAGTCTTCCGCGGCTACCGAAATCGAAGAGAAGAAGAGCTCCGTGCTGAAAGAGCTGGAAGACCCAGAGTTCAAGAATCCGGAAGACGTACCAGGACTACTCCGTTACTACTGCCGGAGGATGGACTACGGAGGCCTCTGGCGGTTCATGATATCGAAGAGGAAGGACCTATCCCTCATCCGGAGAGAGATTCCCGACGCGCTTGCGTCATCGGTGGACCCTTGCCGACTGGCACTCGACACCGTGGAGGACTTCTTGAATCGTCCGGCAGGCACGGCTGGTGTCGGAAGCGGAGGTGAACGGTGCTGGGCGGTGGGGATGCTGCTTAGGGCTCTGTTCGATTACGAAGGGAGGAAGGGGCCGGAGGCGTCAGAGAGTATCAGGGAGAGGGCGGCGGGAGTGGCTGAGGCTTGGAAGAAGAAGATTGGAGGGAAGGGAGAAGGGGAGGAAGAGGGAGAGGGAGAGATGGGGGGCGCCGAGGCTCAGATCTTTCTGCAGATGGTCGTGGCCTTCGAACTGAGATCGAGGTTCGAGGAGGAATTCCTCAGGAAGTTGGTGACCGAGCACGCGGCGAGGAAGGAAATGGCGAAGCTTGCTGCTGGTCTTGGGTTTGGAGACAAAATGGCAGGTATAGGATTTTTACACATGAAACTGGTTAATCCTGTATAATTTTGTGTTGTTGAATTCACGTACATTCCGCACAAGTATTGAATAGATTGAGACCACAAAAGTGGTGAAGTAACAAGCAGGCTTGCTGATCGTTCTTCTGCGGAAGAACAGATGAAAGGCAAATAGGGACGCTACTTTCTTCTTTTAAGCAACCGAGTTGCTAGATGGCAGAGCTGTGGTTCTTTAAAATTTCCAGTGAAGAATTGATGCTGATGCGGAGAAGATCTGCCATCACCGGTTGCCGCCGCATTGTTGGGATGATGAAGTTCACCGTTACTCAAAGCGAGATTCGACATTTTCTGTCGGTTCGCCAAGTAACCGGCAAGTTCGGAAGAACTTCTGAAATTCTCAATAATCTCACCGACGTGGGAGAAAGCACAGACAAGACACTCAGTTGCTGTTGCTGCTTATTTTGTTTTCTCCTCTCTCATGTCTTCACAAGTGGTAAAACACAAACTTTATGTAGAATATGAATGATAGATTCATTCATTAAGAGGAGACTACATTATATAGGAGAGGCTAACCACTCTCCCTATTAGTCTACCCGATGTGGGACTAAACTCAACTTAACCCATAACTCAACACACTCCCTCAAGCTGGAGCATAGATGTCAATCATGCCTAGCCTATTACAAAGAAATTGAACCCGAGGACCTAGAAGAGTTTTTGTAAATATATCAGCTATCTGATCGTCGGTCCTCACATGGTGAAGCTTTATCATCCCTTTCTGATACTCATCGCGGACAAAGTGAATGTCGATTTCTTTTTGCTTTGTTCTTTCATGAAATACATGGTTAGTAGCAATATGAATGATAGACTGGTTATCACACCACATATCTGTTGCTTTATATCCTGCTTCTTCTTCCAGTTCCTGTAGAAGATGCTGTAGATATAGCATCGATGCTGTGCCATGAGCAATTGTCCGATATTTCGCTTTTGAGCTTGATCGTGTGATCACACTTTGTTTCTTGCCTTTCCATGATACCAAGTTTTCGCCAATGAAGACCGAGTAGCCAGATGTAAACCGTCTATCCGTAAGACTGGCACCCCAGTCAGCATCAGTAAAGCACTCAACATAAGTATGCCCCTTATTCTCCATCCGAATTAATTTTTTCGGATTCTAAACTAGATAGCGCAGAATTCTGAGAACTGCCTCCAATGTGGAACTCGTGGTGAAGGCATGAATCTACTTGCAACACTGACGGCAAATGAAATGTCTGGACGAGTCATAACGGCCAAGTAGAGTTTTTCAACTACTCGACGATATTGATCCGGATCGATCATCAGTGTCCCTTCGTCGAGAAGTATCCATGGGCGAGGTTGCTCTCTTAGCTTACATCATTCCTGCATCATTTAGGATGTCAAGCACATATTTTTTCTGAGACATTACAATGTCCCGCTTATCCCGTGTGACTTCTTCGTCCAAAAAATAGCTCAACGATCCCAAATCCTAGGATTGAAATTGTTCTCCTAGAAACTTCTTTAGTTCTGTAATGCCCTGACTGTCGTCTCCTGTGATCACAATATCGTCCACATAGATACCAAGTAGGATCCTCCCAGCTAATGTTTGACGGTAAAATACTGAATGATCCTTCTTTGATTGGCATATGCCAAACTGAGTAACCACATTTGTGAAACGACCAAACCATGCACGAGGGGATTGTTTGAGACCATAAATGACCTTCCGATCCTCCCTTGTAACAAATCCGGAAGGTTGCACCACATATATTTTTTCGTCAAGATCTCCATGAAGAAATGCATTCTTGATATTCAGCTGTAGCAATGGTCAGTCATAGAGAACAGCTAAGACCAATGGGACGCGCACAAAGGTCGTTCGAGCAACTGGGGAGAATGTCTCAAAATAATCCTCACCATAGGTCTGAGAATAACCTTTTGTCACCAGATGAGCCTTCAGGCGATCAAGAGTGTCATTCGATTTTACCTTAATATTGAACACCCATTTGCAACCCACTCCTTTATTACCATGAGGTAAATCAACCAAGTTCCATGTATGGTTCTTCCGAAGTGCTTTCATTTCCTCTTCCATAGAAGCACGACAGCTTGGATGTTTAAGACCTTCCTCTGCAAAATTTGGAATCTGAATCCCATCAATAGTCGCCACCAATGATTGTGTGTGGCTCATAAGCCCTTTGTAATTGTGAACGTACAATGGATTATTGCGACATGTACGACGAGATCGAGCTGGCGGATCAGGCAGAAGCAAATCAGTGGAGCTAGAGGAGGATGAAGGCGCTATGTCCACAGACACTATCGGTAAAACTCGTTCCGGCGATGCTGGTATCGACGGAGCCGGTGTGTGCGGACCATCGGACCGGGAGACTGGCTCGGTAGGGGAGGGCACCCTTACGGGGGGCGGTTCTGTTTGAACATGAAACAACAAGAAATTCTCTTCTGGGTAAACTTGTGGAGCCGGATCAGTAGTTTGTGGAAGTGGAGGAAACTTAGTTTTAACAAAGGTAACATCCTGAAAGAAAAAATAACGCTTCAAGACTGGAGAAAAACACCGATACCCTTTATGATCATTAGGATACCCAAGAAAAATACATTGGATAGCCTTTGGATCTAGTTTAGAAAGAGTTGGTCGGATATTCCTAACATAACGTAAGCAACCAAAGATTCGGAGAGAGAAAGAAAACGACTCTCGTTTGGGATATAACCGAAAGAAGGAATTATCGCCATTGAGAACAGAAGACGGCATGCGATTAATTAGATAGCAAACTGTGAGAACGACATCCGACCAAAATTTTTCTGGAGTACGTACTTGGAACATAGAGCACGCGTTGTTTCTAAGAGGTGGCGATTCTTGCGTTATGCCACACCATTCTGTTGTGGTGTGTAAGGACATGAAGTTTGGTGGATGATGCCATTCCGAGATAAATGTGATACAAACTCACGAGACATATACTCACGACCATTGTCACTGCGAACGTATTTAATCGGAACACCAAATTGTGTTTTGATTTTCGCATAAAAATTGCACCAAATGTTAAATAATTCGGAGCAATTTTTCATGAGAAAAACAAAACTGACACGCAAGTAGTTATCAACAAAGGTAATAAAGTACTTGAATCCTATCAAAGATTCAACCGGACAATGTTCCCATATATCGGAATGCACAAACTCGAAAGGAGCGGAAGCAACTTTATTTTGACTGACCGAATAGGAAATCCGGTGATGCTTAGCCAAACTATATGATTTACAATGAAAAGAAAATGAAGCATCTAAAGATGGGTACATTTTCTGGAGTACTTGGACAAAAGGATGATCTAACCGACAATGTAACTCAAAAGTATCAAGTTTTACACCAGCATAGACAACAGAGGAAGGTTTGTCAAACATGTATAAGCCTCCAGCCATATGTCCCTTACCGATAGTCTTTCCAGTCTTTAAGTCCTAAAAAACACAACTATCTGGAAATAATATTACCGAGCAATGTATATCACGAGTAATCCGACTAATTGAGAGTAAGCTGAATGGGTTTCCAAGTATATGTAATACATAATGTAGTGACAGTCCCGAAGAAAGACGGGCAAATCCTTTTCCACGGACTGTCAGCGAATCACCGTTGGCACATGTAATATTAGACATACGACCAACCGATATATAATTTCGTATCATACCTGCGTCGCCTGTCAAGTGAGCAGACATACTAGAATCAAGGATCCACTGCTTCGACTGTACCATACATGCCGCTGAGTACCTTGCGGTTGTCCCAGAAGTAGAAGCTTCACCTCGACGTTGAGCTTGAAACTCAACAAAGTCTGCATATGCTTCATCAGTCATTTGTACGAATCGGTTGCCAAATCAGGAATATCTGAGGTGACATTGGCGACAGGAGTTTTATTACACTGCCACTGGAAATGACCCTGTAGACCACAGTTGAAGCAGATGCGCAGTCGACCTCCATCACGACCGCCAATGCCTTGTCCACCATCACGGCCAACATTCCGTCCACCACGTCGTCTACCACGATATCCAGTACGATATCCAGTACGAGCGGCTCCCAGAGTAGATCTATCAGCGGGAGCATCACTTAGAGAGGTCTCGACAATCTTTGCTGTCCGTAGGACACGAAAATGTGCTTCCATTAGAGATGGAATCTCAGTTCCATCAATGATCTGAGAGCGAGCTGAGTCTGCATCAGGAGAGAGGCAAGATATGCCATGACATGAAGCTGCTCTCGTTGAGTCCTTGTTTCATTGATATCCATCGTCAGAGGTAATACACGGTTAACTTCATCGACCATAACCTTAAAGGCTCTGAAGTGATCCTTAGGAGACTTGTCGTCCTGTTTCGTCCGGTAGACGCCAACGACCGAGTCGTAGATACGAGACAAGTCACATTTTTCATCAAACGTCGTCGATAGGACCTCTCATAACTCTTTTACCGTGTCCGTGTTCTGAACCATGTCCTCCACCGATGGTTCTATTGAGTTCATCAACTGTGTAAACAGTCGACTATCATCTGTTTCTTACTGCTCAAATGTGGGATCAGTCGTCTCCGGAGGGTTGTCAGTCAGATGCTTGGACAACCACATTCCCCGAAGTGTTTTCTCAACCTTCTTCCACCATGTTGAGTAGCCATCTGGTCCGTCCAACCGTCGATCGACGAGTCGAATCGAAGAAATTGTCGTGCCAGTGTCCGTTGGTCCCGTCAATGTGTTCCCGACACCGGTAGTAGTAGCACTGGTAGTAGTAGCACTGCTAGTTGCATCAGTGTTAGTCATCTTGCACTTGATTCGACTGTCGCTGGCCGCAGGGAAGCAGGCAGGGGGGTTGGGGTTGGCGGCTAGGGTTTGGGGGGTTGGGGTTGGCTTTGATACCATGTAGAATATGAATGATAGATTCATTCATTAAGAGGAGAGGGGAGTACATTATATAGGAGAGGCTAACTCCTCTCCCTATTAGTGTATCCGATGTGGGACTAAACTCAACTTAACACATAACTCAACACTTTATATAGGGGAGCCAACCCCCTAGAATAAAAAACCGTCCACTAACAATGTGGGCGAAAAATCATGAAGTAAATTCCAATAACGTGGATGATTATCAACCGTTACTCCTTATAAATAAGGCAATTATAAAATTGAACACTCCTAGCAGGCTAGCAGCAGCACCAAAACTGCAACAATAGAGCATAAGGCCCACGGAACTACACAACAGTGTCGCGAAATCCGCGAAGCCCGCGTAACCACGGATTGCGGGACCTCAATGTCGTGGATCCACGGATCCAACAAAACACATGACATGTACTGTTCACGGATCCACAAAAGCACGCGATGCGTACGTGCAAAGTGCGCCACTTTGCTTCCTGTCCAATTTCGAGTCCGAGGGGCCTAGCTCCAAAGGGAATCCTTCCAAGAAATTGTGACAAAAACAAATATTGTTGTGGGATTTGAAACTTGCCCATTAGAAAAACTTCCTACCATACAAACCATTTGTGCTAACAGACCTGTGTGCACAAGACAATAAATAATAGCTCAAATATTGAAATACACACGCATGGGGTTTACCTTAACATGGAATGTTGGGACTGGGTCACTAATGACCAAATTCAAATTAAACTCCAACATTTTGTTCATAATTACACACTAGTAGTTAATGTTTGCTCATTTGCATTTGAAGGTAGTAGTAAATTTTGATAACACAACTGTTGTATCCGGAAAAAGAAAAGATTTATCATAGTCACGACATCTGAATGATACATAAATATGTAAGGTCTGGTGGTTAGAGGCCTGTCTTACACTTGCACACTTCCGTCAGAGGTGTGTAAAGTTAAAGTGAAAGTTGCAGTGGAGATGTCTTCTATTATTCTAATCTTTATCCACCATGCTACATGTGGTATAGTACACACCATTATGCATACTCTATGGAACTGGTGGTAGCTTCTCGGTTTCAACTTTCAACCCCTTTTTATGAGTTACGGTTTTGACAGTTTTGTCAGTTCAACTGTTTTGGATCGGAGTTTCAGAAAACAAGCTTCAACGTTTATAAAATTAGATTTTTTTTATAAAACATTATATAATATTGTAAAATATTTATGATGAAAGAGAGTGACTGCAAATATTTCATAATATAATCATTGTTTGTGTAATTTCTGAAACATTTTCGACATAACCTGTATAGTGTATAGTTGTCAAAATAAAGTACTCAAATTGGTAACAATATTATCAAGGTTAGCAATCTTATCATGATATTGTTTGGCGGTGATGGAAAAAATTTCTGATAACTTTGTGTATTAATAATATGTAGACAAGTGATGGTAAAAAACAAAATTTAATAATTTTAGTATTTTTCTTGAATTTAGAATGGAGAGAGCGGTTCCAACAAAACGCTGCCCGTGTTGTGCGTTAATGTTCTATATTTTTTTACTGGCGGTCCCAAGTCCGGATAGAGGAGGAGGGTCGTTAGGTAGCCGATACATAGGGTAAAGAATTGTCGAATCTCTAGTTGATAAGAAATATAGAGGTCTAGAGTTGAAATCTCTCTAGCTACATCATGTCTATTTAGCCGACCATACAAATTTGGGATAAAAGCTTTTTTGTCGTTTCACGAATTTGGATGACTTTTGAGTCTTCCTCCAATCACATTGTGCCACCTTATGAATGGTGGAATCCACATACAATTGCACATATAAGACAAAATAGTTCAAGATAATTATTCTTTAGTGGGTTCCAAAGAAAAGTTTCTAAATATTTATTGCATTTTAAGGGGGAAAAGTAATTTAAATATGATTTTCATCCACCATATAGTATAAATTTATATGATAAGTCTAATCCAAGTCCATTTAACTAGTCCGCTCAGTTGACTTGATTTTGGTGAGGCCGGACTCCGAATTTGGATTCGCTAGAAATAAATTGGGCAGACATGGGCAAACCTACGCATGATCGGTAACAAACAACTCATATACCATACAACAATAAACCCTTTATCCTAACCTTTTTGGGTTGCTATTTGTATCCTTTCTAGTCAGCTCTGTTGAGGATCGTTAAGGGGCATGTCCTCTGTAACATTAACATAAGTCATATCCTTTGTTATGGCCCAAGACTAGCGTAAGCTTTGATACCAATTTGACGCAGGACAAGACCTAGAGGACAATTTATATGAGTCAATTCCCGATAATACAAATTGAGGTTTAGCTTGAAATCTAATTATCAACTATGTTACCTGGACTTGGGTAGGGATGTCGGATACGGGTACATATCCAAGAGTCGGGTCCTTCAAACTCATAATTGAATGATACATGGACTTGGCTAAAAAAGATCCAAAATTTGGGTACGGTAAGGCTATATATATATATATATATATATATATATATATATATATATATATATAAACCATACTTAAAGCATAATTTTTTTTATAAAAATCCAGTCTCCCCCGAAGCATGATAAATTTGCATTACTTGTTATTGCAATTCTAATTATCTTAAAAGAATGTCCTTAGATGTACTTATGGCAATCCTAGAACAACTATTTTCGAACTTTTATGAAAGACACAAATGTAAGTTTTCTAAATTATGTTAGACTAATTGATGCGATGAGCAAAACAACACCATCAAGCACAGACTTGTAGATGACAGTGTCATTAGCAACTTTAAGGGAACACACCTGGTCATTTTAGCACACAACACGGATGGATTTTGAATTTAGTTTGGTGAGCAAAACCGAATTCACCACATTAAACTGCATGTCACATTAAATTTTCAGGCCAACACATTAAATTTGCATGCCACATTAAATGGAGAAGCAGTTGCAATATGAAGGTTCCAAAAATCTACATGCCACATTAATGGAGAGGCAATTGCAATAAGAAGTTTCCAAAATTTTGCATGCCACGCTAGATGGAGAAGCAGTTGCAATATGAAGTTTCCAAAGGGTCAACAAAAGCAGCACATTTTTCAAAGGGGTTAATTTGCTATTCTGTGACTGTCATGATAAGAAATTGAAGCAGGCAAACATGTTTCTTGATAAACGGTGGCAAAAAATTGAAAAATGCAGAGTTCAAGGAGAAAGGTGTAGTCCAACTGTCAATAAATCTTCTTCTTCATCTACCGTGTCCGATTGTCACCATGGAGAATCCGATCCGGATAAGATGTGTAGTCCAACTGTCAATAACTCTTCTTCTTCATCTACCATGTCCGATTGTCACCATGGAGGATCCGATCCGAATCCGTACCCGTACCAAGTGTCATGTCGGGTTGACACTGGTACTTTGCCTTAAAGTGGTGAGTCCGGATAGCAGAGATCATCAATTCATGATCATTAATAATCTACCAACAAATAACCTATTTTCTCATTAAAGTAAACAATTGAATTCAACATAAAGGAACAGGTTTACCAATTCTAGGAAAATGATCATATGTTCCGAAGCCTTCACTTCGACATCCAACAATCAACCCTAAGCAATGACCTGTCCTTGGTCTATTTGAGATTTATTGTGGCTGGGATTTGGATCTTGGTGCTGGTTTTATGAAGACAAGAATGGATGAAGCGAATTGACCTGTTTTGGAGGAGACAATTGGTTTTATGTCTCTGTCTGTCTGTTGCAGCACAGAAATGGTCAGCACCATACAAGTAGTTGTAGAGAGGATCAAATTTGGGCTGAAAGGTCTGCAGCGGTTCCGAGATAAGATTGGCTGGCAGGATGTTGCAGGCTTGGTCTTGGGTCTGATTGGTTCTAGTTTACGTGTCTGATTGCATCGAGGGAGATCCAACAGCAGCAGCGTCCCCTGCAGTCTATGCAGAGGAAGATGAGGTATCGGTCGGGTTCAGGTGACAAGGGTTTTGGGCAGGTGGCATAATAAAAATACCAAAAACAATCCAAATCCTCATAATAAAATTCTGCAGTATAATGTTTATATAGGCCACATAAGCTTGGCCTCAAAGAAAGGAATCCTAAATACTACGCAATAATTAATCCAAAAACAAACCAAATCTTAATAAATCACGTCCATAAAACAAATTCATCAAAAGTAAACCCAATGTATAAATCTCAAATCTGAGCCATATGAGGACACGGTCCTCCATCACAGACCCACTCACTTGGAGCTCAAACGGTCGTTCCGGAACATTGGCCAGAGAGTGTTCCGAAGATGGGTGATTGAACAAATATCACCATGTCAAAATACTTTAGATGTTCTCAAACTAGAATGTCAAATCTATGATTTTGGAGATAATACGTTCTAAGATCTTAACTCGTAAGATCATGAAGTTTCTTTTTCGAAAAGTTTCAGTCGGTAGGAAAATGTTATAAATGTAGCCAGCATAACATGGGAGCTTAAAAAGGAGATGATTCTGTCTTTGCAGATATTATTGATGAATTAATCAAGACTGAAAAGGAGCTTGAGGCTGTCTACTTCGCTCAGGAGTCTGGCTTGGGTGAAAGGTTTCTTCCTGCACCTCTCTTTAAGTCTTATCTTCAACGATCAAGGAAAGTTGCCAGTGCCATATTGAAGAACGGGAAGCATTCAGCTGCTGCTACTGTAAGTCTCAAACCTTACTGTTATTTTCTTCATTCACTACATCATGAAATGCAAGCACTACTATAACTATTTCTCGTACCCATAGTTTATTTGACCACAATTCACCATTGTTTGGTTATGGCTATCACAAACCGGTGTTGATGAAAGTGCTTGATGATTTTATAATCGAGCATCTGACCAACAAATACACTTTTTGTTATTATCCTGGAACCAACAAAAACAACGAGAATAGAAGCCGAGCCTTTATCCCAAATTGTTGGATTCTGTTACATAATCCTTTTCTATATCATTAGCAGATACCATATCCTAGTTCACAATCTCAATCCAACTTTGTTTAGATCTAGCCATAGTTCTGGTATTTCTCTAGTGGTCTCCTTCGCTCATGTCCAAACCATCTTAGTTTTTTTTGGGTCTCAGCTTACTTAGGATTCTAGGTTGAATTCATGTGACATATGATATGTGTGTGGGTCCAGCTGTGTGCTATTACTTTTTCAATAGTGATCAAGATTGTTGACACCTTGCTACATATGAAAGATTATCGAGTCTTGTTATATAAGATCTTCCAGAACATTCAAAATTTGGTAGATGTTTTCAGTAAACTTGATACTTGGTAATTGGTATGTCAATAGGTGTCAGGTTTTTTTTTTGGGCTTCAGTTTGGTTCAGGGCATTATGCAAACTCTATACCAAGGTTCAAATATCGGTATTGGAATCGGTATCGGACCAACCCTATGAGTATCGGGATCGGCCGTATTGGTAGTATCGACGGTTTCGGATCGGAGTATCAAATTTTTTGGTATCGGAAAGCAAACAACTATTAGTAAATTATTAACATTTTAGAAAATATATTTTATGCATTTATGCATAATTTAAGGTATTTCCAGTTTTGTTTCTTAGTATTTTTGAAATTGAAAGTAGTCACCCTTGTCGATTGATTTATATGCGAAAGATAAGTTTTCCTCTTTTATATGTTTTTACAACTTTAGTATGCTTTTACACCCTTGCTAATTGGTCTTTTTAATTCAATTTTCTTTGCCGAATTGACCGGAAAAGAGACCTCTAATGTGGGTATTGGTCAGTATCGAGTATCGTTCGGTATCGGATCATGACATACCAAATTGTATCGGTATCGGTGGTATCGGATCGGTATCGGCCGATACTTCAAACTATGCTCTATACCATAAAGATTTCATGTTTGTTTTTTCAAATCCAAACCCTATAATTTATTATTATTCTGAATGGTTGGCTTATCGGTTATCATTGACAACCATAGTCTTACCTTTAATCGACACTTCCACTTTCCCAGAAGGGTGATGTTATGACTACAACGAAACCCCTACAACCTACTTACAACCGCCACGTGCAGCTTCCAATTGGGGAGGGGGGAGAGGGGACCAATAGGAGGGCGCCACATCATTGGTTGTAAGGGGTTTGTTTGTAGGTAGGTAGTAAACTTAGCATTCTTGTTCCCAGAAATGTACTTGTTTCTTATCCTTTCTTTTAATGGTAATGTCAATGTTCTAAACGGCGGTAGGCGGGTGCGCGACGGGAAAGGTCAGCCTACCACCTAGGCACCGCCTAGACGTTTGATACATTTTGAGTTTTTTTAACTATTTTACCACTGTTTTTGCATAATATGCATATTTTAAGGGTTTTTTATGCATAGCTAAGTTGTAGAACAAAGATTTATGAAGTTTAAGTCGTGTAAAAGCGACTCATAGGTTCATAATGCTTGCAAAACTATTTTGCCAAAACATCTAGTCAGGTATTACTCCGTCTAGGTGTTCGCCTACACCACCGCCTAATTCTACTACATAATTTGAATTAGAGTACACCGCGTGCCACGTACTCACCTCCGCCTATGCCGCCATACCTCCGCTAGCCATCTACTCCATCGCCAAGACGCCAACGGCAAAAGCTGTGCGGAGAGCGACAACCTACCATATAGGCGCCGCCTAGGCGGCCGAGGCGGGCACTATTTAGAACTCTGGGTAATGTACACTTTCATCTCAACATTTTCATTTTAGCTATGTATATTTTTGGGCATGTTTGTTACATAATTGGTCTTGTTGGATTTTCCTTTCAACTTTAAGGGAATCTCATGATACCAATGCAGTATGAAGAACCATTGTTACCTGGAACATGGGACACTCCGGGACGCGGAATGAGAAATGGAAGGAGCATATGTTTATTCGGAACGTGAAACATTTTTTAGAAACAAATATGTAATACTATATAATATATATTTAAGATTCATAGTTAATCAAGTAACCATAATATAACATCATCCAAAATGAACAAAGATTCATAATTTTGTAACAATAATTTAAAATTCATATGTTTATCCGGAATGTCAAATGTTTTTAAGAAACAAATATGTAATACTATATAATATATATTTATGGTTCATAGTTAATCAAGTTACCATAATAATAACATTATAAAAAAAAATTCAAAAATGAACAAAGATTCATAAGTTTTTAATAACCCTAGCAAATATTCTCTTTCCAAAAAGAAGTGGCAAGTTTTAGGCCCTAAACCTTTAAACAAAAAATGACAACTACATTCTCCCTTTTAAAAGCTTGGTTGGATAATCCAAGTATATGATGCGTTCGCTTGTCAGAACGTTGATTTCCACGTTCCAATTTGCAGACGTTCCACATCTCCGGAACATGCGTTCCCGAATCACACATTATGGATCACTCTATTGTGAATTCAGGTAACCATGTGAAGAACTTCAATCTATCAACTTGCATTAATTCTAGGAACATTCGTCTCACATGTCCATAATGGTGAATAATTGATGATAGATAGCAAGATGTTAGTGTATGTTTGGACACCTATGAATTATTCCCACACTTATTCTTGAACTTTTGCTAAGGCTACTTTTCATATTCACTTTTTGACTTGCTAATTCTAAACCCTAAATATTTTGAAGTTTTGCTCGATGTTTCTATTTTACAATCTGATCACTACTCTCTTAAAGACTATATCATCACTCAACAACATACCATGGAACCTCATCCTGATTGTTCCTAGTACATTCATGCTTAACTAGTGCAAAAAAAAATTTAGACTTCATGCCTATCATTGATGTAAGCATACAATAATGGTAACTGGAAATAAACCTTGTTCTTGTAGGGGAATTTGGACACTCCTTGGTTGCATGACCTTAAACTTCACAACCAATGTTGTAGAAAACTTATTGCAGAAACTTGAAATTGCAGAGAAGCCGGAGTCGAGGATTACTCTATGCTTAATACGATAATTGCATCCGATACTTGTTGTAACAGATTACAACAAATCCGCCTCCCAAGATAAAACATGCCACCGATCTTCAGTTGTCAAGAGTTTGATGCACAACATAAACACTTGACACAAATAATTCTTCAACACATAATAGCAAGAATAAGGAGAGAACTTGTAAATTTTGTTGTGTTTAAACCGTATTCAGAACCATGTTTATATAGCCACAAACACACTTATTGGTGAAAAAATTGCACCCTTTGGTGGCACCTTAAACATGGTTCACAGCAAAACAGAACTTTTTTGAAAGGGAAAAGAAAAGGAGAAGTATGCAAAAAAAAAAAAAAAAAAAAAATCAACGTAATGGTTCAATTGTGCTGGAGATAAACATGCTACAATTTTTTCATAAAATTCCTCATGAACACAATGTAACCATTACCATTTCTGAAATTGTACACTATAAATTCATAATGTTAGTAAATCTTAAATAGTTAATATTATTCAATTCAAAACTATCCATTGTTGGGTGTGCTTTGTCTAAGCAAGTAACATAAATGGCAATATATGAATAATTCAGCAATGTTAGAATATTACTCCATTTAAAATCAACAGAAAACAACAAATATTACATACGATTATGCCTATACAAATATTTTTAGATTTTTATGGCTTTTTGAAACCAATAACTCCAAAACTCTGATTCAAAACCGTTGAAACTGCCAAACTGCCTTAACGAAACCCATATAAGATGGGACCGATACCGTACTGGAACCTTGGTTCCAACATGCATATTGTTTTAGAATGGCATAATGGATACTATTTAAGCATTTAGTTCTTGAATTGATGGCCGATTAGCTATTATTTCATCAACCAGAGGCTCTTTTAACTAGGTGGACCAATGAGCAGTTGGCTATGAGGACACGTGTGCATGTGGCTTACACTATATTATACTATGTGGTATATGTTTTCATCTTTATTTTCAAGGTCTCTTTCATTAATGATTTTGACCATGTTGGCTGATTATCTTCGGAAGCTGGATACATTTTGTCTACAAACTACATGTAAGAATTGTCTGGCCTGGAACTACAATGTCCTTAATCGAAGCTACTATTTGCTAATAATCTTGCATATTTTGTAGCACAAGTATTTCTATCTACATGTTAAGATAAAGTCTGTTTCCATGAGTTCGATACTTATCTTTGATCAAACTTTTGGTTCTGCTGTCAACTGGCTTACAAGTCTGATTTATAACTCAGTGCCACTGGCTAATTGTATCCAGTAATGAGTGGATTGCCAAGTACAACTATTGTACCTTTGATTCTAGTCTTGATATATTAGAAGCTCATGAGATTCATCTCATCATTAGGCCTGTTTCTTTGGCATTAAGCACCTTTTACTTTTCTTTATGTTTAACCCTGTGATTTTGAGATGAAAGGAAAGAATGCATGTGACTTCTGGCACTCAATTGGGTAACAGTCATTCATTCATTCCATGCTCATACTAAGTGAACTTACCATGATCTTCTTTTTTTTCTTTGTAACTTACCATGATCTTTTTTTTTCCTTTGCAATTTACCAGGAGGAATCAAGTAATGTTGAATTGAGCGCCATGCGGTCAATCATCAAGTGCGTTGAATATTACAAACTCGAACCAAAGTACAACATTGATGGGCTAAAAAAACGTCTTTCTCAGATGGAGAAAACCAAGGCAGATAGGAAGAAGGCAGCATTAGCCAGCAGGTCACAAACCAAGAGAGCGCGGACTGCCGGAGGCACGGGCACCACCTACAGGCCTTCCAAAGCAGTCAGGACCAATGTTGTACCCTATCCCTCATTCCATCGGAATCCACCTGGGACACACCAAATGCCTCCTGCCCGCAGTTCCTACAATTACCCTGTTCATAGCAGCGGCTATGACGCCCAACCTGCTGCAGCATATGGTGGTGCCTCACATGCTTGGAGTCCCACTGCTGTCTCCCAACAATATTATATGCAAGAGGATATGGGTGCACCAAGGAATGCTGCACCCTATGGTGGATCATCAGCGATAAACTATGGAGTATATGATTACCCTGCTTCTCATACTACTGGCCAGCCACAGTATCCACATTAACTCTCTTTGTGGCATTTTATTGCTGGAAGGTTCTAGTTCTAGATTCATGTTTTGTTGAAAATATGTTTCTTTGCCTAGATGCCTTATTTGCCTAGAGAACTAATTAGATGCAGGACTCAAAAACTGATGCTAATTGTTGTATGATTTAGAGTATCTGCTCTCCGTGTGTTTTGGTTGTTTTAGGAGGAATGATGCCACTGATGTGGTATAAATACCAGTGCAAATTCAGAAAGGACTGCTTTTTGAAGTCCCACCTTAGGTCTTTTACCAGTCGGTTTACTGAGAATTCGGTCTCCAGATGTATAAGGGCCAGTAAGGATGACTCTTTTGTTCCTAGGTTTGCCTCATTGCCTCCGTTTAGAAACTAATATTTACTATTTAATTTGGTTGCATTTTCACGTTCACCAAGGTCTTGGTGAGGGTGAATATGCAGAGCTATAAAACTGGTCATGCGATGTTTTATATTATGTTAGCTACTTGTTATTTGGAGATGTTCTTCTTTGTCAAGGATACTGTGTTTCATTGTCTGTGCTTGGCTTCTGAGAATTGAAAAATCGTTGGGGGATTTGGGAATAGTGGAGACGGATGGCTGGGTGTCTGTCTGAACAACGTTTGGTTCCTATTTGAAGCACAAAAAACTCCATTTCTCTATTTCAAATGGTAAGTGTCAAATGATGCTTTCATGAACATTCACTGTTTTTGGTCACTGAACAGTATCTGAACAGTATCTCGTTGCTGTCTGTTTTGGCTAAGAAAGTAGACAAATGGCAAATGTTCTGTCTGTTTTGGCTAAGAAGTCGACAGAAATGGGAAATGCTCGTGCTCTCAAACGGAGCTAAACTAGAGACCCTTACCAGAAATCCCAATGCAGTGCTATTAGCAGCTGGAAAATGTAGCCATACCCCCACCCCCCAATACCCAATCTATGTTATGGTTTTGTCTCCCTGATACTCAATTGAGCTAAAGTTTAGGGACACGAGGAATTTCTCCATGGTTGTGCTTGGTAGCCTACTGGGGAGAGTAGTTGCCAACTTGAAGACGTAATCAACCAGACCTATCCAAATGACGCAGAGAGAACCTCTTTTTTTAACTCCAAAGGGGGAGTTGAGTCTTAGCATCATCCCTATGCTCGGATCCATATCCTATTTCTATGCTTGTATTCTTGACTCTGAATTTATTGTAACAATCATAAAACTTAGCTGTTAGCAGACTCCCTTTATATGGTATGCCCCCAGCCTAGCCTGTTAAAGCCGATCAAGCCCACGCAAAGCCAAGCTCCCTTCCCTCTCGGACACAACTGTGAAGTTGGAGGGGCGGGTTACTAAATCAACGTCCCCTCTTTTCATCATAATTAAACACTTTTATTCAAGTGGGGAAGGTAACAACTAGCTCAACTTTTTTCCTTTCCACTTTGAGCTTCCCATTAATTTGGTTGTTAACTTTGCCTTCAGAGAATCATCCAATCGAGTGTAATGTTCTGTTCCTCGCGGTGCATTGAGCTGCTTTGTTGAAGGGTCTAGTTGAATTTGGATTCATGTGTAGGAATCATTTAGAGATCTTTATAATAGGATAGAAAGACAGTTCGTCAAATGGTGAGTGATTTTTATCTTGCTTTTCTTTACCTTCACACTTTAATAAAAATAAAATCTTTTTAGCCTCTGTTGCTATATTCCAAAAGATTGTTAATGTTACAGTAACATAACAAAGATAAAAGAGATTAATCTTATTGTTGTTAACTTACTATATGAAAATATGCAATCTTGTACTGTTGCTATAAAGAAATAAAATTATGAAAAAAGGATTTTGGACCGTTGAGTAGACAAGTGTGGTAATCCCTGGATTGGAAAGCGGTATGAATGTGGTTTGGTACCACGAAATAGTCAAGATGGTTTGGAACTAATGAGTTGCCAATCGAAATAACACTGAAAGAAAATTGAGATATAGCGAGAATAAACGGTTGTACAAGTAGAGAATTTCATTGTTTTATTTCACTTTTTTGTTATCATGTATGCTATATTTTAATAGTTAAGTTATAAATGTATGGTCATGAACAACTTGTGTATAAGATTTGGCTTTCCTCGAGCACAAGAACCGTGTCGGCTTAGAAGAAAATTGTATGGAACGTGCTTCACGCACGAGATATTGCGGGACCTTCAGTGGGACTAGCTACCTGGACTGGAAGGACGTGTCATAATACCATGTATAGTCCAAAATTGTGTGTCACTAGTGACCGACCGTCATATAGTTAGGATGCATGCTAATGACAACTGTTTTACATGTCAGACAAATTGATGCAATGACGAACTTATGACACATACATTTATATATTATGAAAGCAATTTCTTGTTCGTAGGGACGAACTTGCAACATATTTATATATTATAAACGCTAATCATGTATGCATGGATGGACTTGTAACATATCTATATACTTTGAATATTAAATCTTGTTTACAGGGAATGATGAGATCTTGGGTAAGATTTATTGTATAAGTGACACATTTATGCTTTATATATATCTGATGAAGAGACATGCGCGGCCATTTCTCGGGTCTCATCGCCTGAGTGCGCAGACCTCTGACATAACCTGTCGCATGGATGCGCGGTTCTGCGATGCGCATTCCGTGGGTTTGTCACATGGGTGGTAACCCTGCTTTGTGCAGATTTAGTCTGCGCCTTATGTGGGTGACACGCACGGCTTTTTGTTGTGATACTTTGGCACACATGCTAATTTGCGCTTCTTTTATGTTCTTTGCAGTGTGCTTGCCCGCTACTCCTTCTGGTGAGTTGATTCTCAACCCTGAGCGGGTCCCGTTGAGCATGAACTTTAAGGATTTGATCGCCTTCGTGCAAGTCCAACTGGATAGGGATTTCTCGTCCGAGAGGCAAGAGCTGATTGCCGGCCAGAGCGAGTTTTACTTTCAAAGCCAGATGAATGCAGGAAAAAGTGCTGCTTGGCATGATCTCTTTTTCAAGAAACCCTTCTTTATTTTCGGGGATGCGATGAATACCTCTGCTTCGAACTTGGGGAAGTCCAAGGAGAACTAGACTTTCACCCATTGCGGGGCAAAGATGCCGCTGCCTGCTTTTGAGCGCCATATGCCTCTGTCGGACTTCTGCGTAGTAATGAGCCGGAGGGAGATGAACTAGAACCTGACGCCAGAGCCATGGGGGGGGGGGGGGGGGGGGGTCCTTGGAAACATCTGGTACGGATCGAGTCTTGAGCAAGGGGACTTTCTTTTGCCATAAGGAGTCGCCTTTCTACTCTTCTCTCGGGTTGGCACCGGGGGTTGTCAGGAGCTACTTAGGGCCAAACCTTGGCGCTTACGCTGTGGACACATTTCTCCACCAAGTGGCCAAGAAAGGGAGTTATCCTTCAGGTCAATTAAGGACTCTTGGCTGGGCCCATTTCAGTCCCTCGCGTTATCGGTTGACCCGATGGATGCTAAGGCGCTATGAGTGGGAACTATGGGACGCCAATATCTTTCATGCTGTGCGGGACACCTGTTATGGACTGGAGAAGAATCGTTGCCTCTTTATCGCCTTGATGGAGATGTATAATTGTCATACGGGGACTTGCTTCACGCCTAGTGGTGAGATGGGACTTGCTTTGCATGAGATGCATTCGGTGTCGAAGCTCCCATGGGGCGATATGCCTTAGAAGGAATATGCTCCGAGTAACAGCAAACTAGGGGACCTCGAAAAGGAGGATCCGGAGCTCGTAGCAGTATATGCGGAGCTATAGTGCCATAATAGTATCTGCCAGAGTGTATAAAGAGGAGAAGCCGTCCGAAGGTGACATCCCCCACATTACTGTATGGATGTACTATCTTTTCCCGGAGGAGCTCGAGTCGGACGAAGTTTATGTCCATGGGATGTAATCCCAAGAGGCTATCATAGCTTTGATCCAGAAGTATCACGAGGCGTCTGTCGCTCGTGATACGTCTGCCGAGAGTAAGGAGTTGAGATACTTCTTTATGGATACCTATAAGATATCTGAGAAGGCACTACTAGCGGGATATCTGATGATCTGGCTATGCAGCTGCATATTCGCAGGTGGTTCAGACTCGATTGAGAGAATCAGTCATAATCTTATTCTTCCGACCGTATGACTGGCTTTTGGCGATCCTCTTGCGCTACTACCCTGTAGAAGCATGAAAAATACGCTGCAGAGTTTTACGCAGTATTTCAGTGCTGGGTGGTGTAAAAAGTGACTTCAGAGCCCTCGGCGTACAAACAGAGCTTTATCGCTAGTACAGCGTAAAATATAGCTCCAAAACAACCCGCATAATGCAGTGTTTCTAAGCTGCCTCAGCGTAAAAAGGTTGTTACATCGCCACTTTGGCGTAAAAACTGCTCACTTTTAATGCGGTGGCAGGTTGTACGAGGAACTCTTCGTATTCCTCGAATGAACCTGTCAAATCATGCAGTGAACCTGACGTCTGGCTCCTCACAAAGAGTACTGCACGACTGCCCAAACGACAGCTGTAATGATGGTGCGGCACAGAGACCCAAACCGTCGTTTAGTGACATTTCCTTGATACAAAGTGCTCTTACGCATTCAAGGGAATACGCTGCCTAGTTTTATATAGGCAGATGCGAACTTTTACGCTCAACAAGAGACAAATGGACCGCCACGTCAAAAGCTGCTATTCGTACAGAGCTCGAGGCGCGTCTCGGTAGTTAATGCGCGTGATGGGGGCAGATCTCTGCATTTAATGCACGAGATTTGGTCCTATTTTCAAAGACTGGGTGAGCCATAATTACGGCTAATACGTCCACATCATCACCTCTGCATATTATGCCATCAGGCTATTTTCAGCTATAGGAACACGCTGTACGCTACCTCCTTGAAATATACCGACCTGGCTATTTTTAGCTATAAGGAGTACGCCGTATGCTATCTCCTCGAAATACGCCAACTCAGGCTACATTTGCATTGGTGCATAATGAGGCTATTTGGTCCAAAATTAGCTCAAGACCTCAGTCAAGAAAAGAGGATCGGCTATCTTCTACGCTAGCTACCTACCTATGCAGCATCAGGCTTCTACGCCTACTGGGCTTCTACGCCTACCTGGCCTCTACGCCAGTTTGACAACTATTTGGCTTCTACGCCATGGTGACAGTTATTGGCTTCTACGCCAACCTTTTCTACGCGAGGGACAGCTACCTACGTGGCTTGTATGTCGTGATCTTCGCAGCAGTTATACGCATTATCTCACAATGGGACACGTGTCACACGCAGATTCAGAGGATCATTTATACGTGGGTGGCAGTTATTTTAACCGTCGCGTAAAAAGTGCCACACTCTCCACTATCCGGTTTCTATGCAGACTGGATGGTTACTGTCACTAAAACCCTATAAATAGAGACCTCTATTGACAGAGGTCCAGGGTCGAAAAGTCAAAAACTCGGAGAACAGAGGTCGAAGAGTCGAAAAGTCAGAGAGAGAAGAGTTCAGACAAAGAGTAGTGATCAACGACTTTGGCATCGAGCATCCACTCCCCTTTGCAATCTTTGAAGCTTCTCCATCTTCTACGACACTTCTTCCTCATCATGTGGTCCAAGGGACAAAGTGATCGACTGCAGATCAGACTCCTATAGCAATATTTACCCAGATTAAAATTTGTACTTGACATCCTCGTATAGGATTAATTGTACTTCTTGTTTGTAAACCAAAGAGAGGGTTTCGTATAAACCTTGTTTTACTTCTTTTGTTTATTATCAAACACAAGATGACGACTCTTCTAGGGACCTCTTTCTCATCTGACGAGAAGGCAATTGCTCAACACGATGCAGTATCAGTAGGATCCATGAAGAAGACCTTGGTCGTCCAGTTCGACCAGTCCGCCTACGAAGATATGCTTCGAGCAGGGGGTAGCTCTCACTCTCTCTCCGGACTCTCTGATTTCTCCGACCAACAAGGTTGTAGCTTCACAACCTTCGCGCTCCACGCGTAAAACTCTGTCTCCCGTCTGTGACGTGGTAGACAAAACTTTTGGCAATGCCTCTGTGCTAGGCCAGAAGTCTACTTCGCGCTCCGTGCGTAAAACTCTGTCTCCCGTCTGTGACGTGGCAGACAGAATTTCTGATAATGCCTCAGCACCAAATCAGAAATTCCAAACGCGCTCCGTGCGTAAAAATGCATCTGCCCTCCTTGGAAAATCAGATGGTCCGTGCAAACTATGCAAGGAAAAACAAGTGGCAGAATTCTCAACTTCTCGGCCTTTACGCCAGCAAGAGAAGAATCTGCCTGCCCTCCGGATTATGCGAGAAGATGATGGCCGATTGAGGACTTCTTCAGTTTTACGCCAGCCTGAGCAGAACTCCAAGTTACGCCAGGGTAAGCCCCTCAGCGTAAAAAAGGCTCAGTTTGCGGAAATGCACACTCCTCAGGGATCATCTGCTACCCAGATGGTCAACCTGCTGTATACGGGTGGCAGGGAAAAGGTTATGGTTCCCAACATCTGTATGCCAACTGATGTGAACAGGAGGAACTGTCACTACCACATTTTCTAGGAAAGGGTATTTTAGTCTTTTCCTATTTAATTAATTATTGTGCATGGTAAATAATTATTTGTTATATTATTTAATTATTGTTAGATGTTATTTAATTAATTTGGACTTGTATTAGTGGACCCAACTAGTTTAGTTTGGACTCATGGACCAACATGAATTAATTAGTTAGACTTGGCCCATTTAGAAAGCCCATTGTTAAGGAGATAGATTAAATTAATTAAATCATTAGACTAGAAGCTTCCTTCCTTAATTATTTCTTCATGAGAGGAACCAAGGGGTACATTAGACATTTCATAATTGCTTGAGGAAGGGGTAGGGGCCGGCCTATTAAAAGAGGGGGAAAATTCTCTCTCCTCTCATTTTTATTCCAAATTTAGATCTAGAATTTTCCCACTACCAAATTCCTTTCATTCCCATTCCATTTCCCTACCAAATTCATTCCAATTCCTTCCCAATTCACCATTAGAAAGTTGAGAAGCAAGGATCTATAATGAGGAAGCAAGGATCTACAAATAGGAGCAAGGATCTACAATTTGGAAGCAATTTCATCTCAATTGGAGGTTTCATTGGGAATCCATCTCCCAATAGGTATAATTCAGTTTTTTCTCTTAAAATAGCTTCTAAATCTGAGATTTAATCATGTAAAATCAACCTATATGTATGTAATATCCATAGGACTTGGTTTTGTGTTCATAGGAGACCCATGGAGAAAGTTATGATGCTTTTTGTGTCAATTTTGGAGGAATTCCGAATTGACATTTTGTTGTGTGTGTCAATTGATCCTATAGATCAATTGGGCATGTGCTTATGTGTTTGGGACTAGTGTCGTATCCACAATTGGGTACGTGTAGGTCGTATCCCAACAATTTGGTGATACGTGTTGTTTTGGGGGTTTTTCCTCCGACACGGGACTTTGTACATGTCGTATTTTGACACGGACACATAGATCTATATTTGACACTTTGATTTGTTCATAAATAATATTTGTGACTTGTTTGTATCCTTCGGGGTGCAATTGGTTGTGTGTTGGACTCGTGTCGCATGCGTATCCTAGATCTAGTGGGATACGGTGTGATACTGTCTATTTGTGTGTGTTTATGTGTAGATCTAATTATTTATGCTTTAATTCTTGAATTATAATTAGTAAATATATATAGATGTTATATATTAATTTTAGTGTATTTATTATGGTATTTTTGGTAGCATAGAAATATGTATTGTAGGTATACTAATATAATGTATAAATATATATGTAGCTTTCTTTTACATACATTTTTATATGTTGCAAATTATGTTCGTAGTATAAATTATATGTAAATATTTTATAAAATATATTTATGTGTTTAAATGAGTAATTATATTATTTATAATTATTATATAATTAATTGTATATAAATGAATGTATTTTTATGTATGCATTTAACCATGTTAAAATATGTATATTAGTACATAGAATGTGTTTTATAGCTATTAGTATTTATTTATTTATTTGTGTAGGATTATGTATATATAGAAGTATATATACCTATTTAATTGTTATATATATATATTGATTTATATATTTATATATTAATATATATATAGTTATATATTTAAATTTTGGCGACAGCTGCATTAATGACAGTTTCTGTCATTAAACAGCAGCAGCAGCCGCTGTAGCTTTATTGGGTATTTAATGACAGATTCTGTCATTAAATACAGTGGGCGGGATTTAAACAGCAGCAGCGACGGTCGTTTCTGTGACAGTTGATAACTGTCACCAATAAGGTGACAGCAATGCATTTACACAGCAGATTTGGCGACGGCGTTTTCAGTGACAGTTGGATCTGTCACTGAAAGCCTGTTTATTGAAAATCAATGTTTTCCACACAGTTTTTCAGTGACAGTTAGACAGTTTTAGTTTATATTTTATATATTATATTTATATATATATATATATATATATATATATATATATATATATATATATATATATATGTATTTATTATGAGATATAATACTAGTATTGTTATATTCTTAATTGTATAATATTAGTTTATATATATTATATTATGTATAAGGGTAAATACTATATCTATGTATCTTGAGCATTACTTTGTGTGGATACCAAGTTGGTTCAAAACCATGGTTCCTAATTGGTTATAATTAATATTCTATATTATTATACTTTATTATTGATATATGTGTATTGTGAGGTTTACCTTGGATTCACGTATCCGAAGATACGGTATCCTAATATTTTAGGTTGTGGTTCCTATGACTTAGATTTTAGTATTTTGATCCAAAATTTTGGTGCTAGACTTGTGCAACCTAGAAATAGATAGTTGACCTTGGTTTGACCATAGTTCACTTTAGTTGATTTTAGAGTTGACCATAGTTGACTTTTGACTTAGAATTGACTTATTGACCTAGAAGTTGACTAGTTTAACTTGTTCTCTTTTCGGGACCTTGTATTAATGTTGTATACCATATCTAGGTCTTCGAGGCACCGAGTCAGACATCTGTGAGACTGTTCATTGGACTTCAGGGGAGTACATTCTCTGATAGTTTCTCATTTATGATATCCTCTATGTTCACTGTATCTAGTATAGATATCCATGTTCTCTTGATACTATGGTTACACGGATTGGTATATCCGGATCTCGTCATGAGATGTTATTCCTTGGTATATGGTGTATATGGTGCAAGTATTATTTTATTGGTTATCTTGTACATGTACAGACACCGATTCTCGGGAAGACTAGCTATCTTCTTGGGGAATCTCGTGCCATAACATACTGTGGTTGGATCTATTATACCAGTCGGGGGTGGGGAGTATTAGTATAGATATGTGATCAATATCCCTATTGAATAAAGTACAGATTACAGAATAGTGTTGATCATACACCGCACGTATGATTAGCCAGGCCGCATTGCATCTTGCCCAAGCCGATCACATGTTAAGCTAGTACTCACACTCTTAGTCATTAGTATTATTGTTTCATTGGCATATTGTTCATTATTGTATTTATTTTCAGTATTTTCTTATTGTATATATATCTCTTGTATCTATTGTGCATCTTGTTTATCCACAGCTATTTACTGTTACATAGTTTTTATCATTAATTAGAACTGCTGTTAGAGATGTACTCTGCTTCTTTCCTGACTGGATATATTTTTTTAGATGACACTGAGGAGTGATACCCTACCTATTATGGACCCCAGGATGTTGTGGGTTTAGATTCTGAGACCCTGGCTCAAGAGGAACTTATCCCAACTGAGACAGTTGACCCTGGAGTTGTAGCCTCGTAGTATTCTTTTATACTGGATTTGTCTCCAGCTTATTTCTGTATTTTCTTCAGACTCATTGATGTATTATTTTAGACTCATGAGTTGTATTGTGACTACTCTATTCTTATCTGATTCGTGCTCATTTCTATCTTAGTTCTGTGATTGAGTATACTATCATTATTAGTGGTTCATTATATTGTTAGATAGATTATCTAGACAACGTTCTACCGCCGATTCTGCGGCGTAGGCTGGGCGTTGTTTCCGACTAGTATCCTTAAACCGGGTGCGGGTCGTGACACATTTTTGGTGGTGGCCCATGCAGGTCAAGCTTCATAAAGTATGTGATATCGTGGTAGTGCGACAACTTAGTTGTACTACTGCGAGCCTGCGATAGGATATAGGATATAGGCTGAGATACTCAATCACATCTAGGAAAATTCTTTTGATTCAACTATTCTCCTTTGATATTGATACTTGATCCCTTAAACTGTCCTTTCCTTGATGTCTTACATCTTGTGCCATATTGATTCTTTCTTTCGCTTGTCTCAGGATGCCGCCTAAGACTAGATCATAGCAGGGGAGAGCAGTTTCTGAGAGGTCTGCGACATCCCGAGGGCCTGCACCAGTCACTTCTCCGGTGATTGGAGTGTCAGCTGCTTTCGGAGGTCCACCACCTACTCAGAGGACTGTACCAGCTGTATCTGAGGGGCTTCCACCTCCACCTCCTGTGCCAGCAGAGGCGTCACAGATGTTTACACTGTTTCGTGAGATGCTCGAGGCACAGAGGGCTCAGTCAGAGGCACATCAGAGGCAGACCGATATTCTACGGCAGGGCATCGAGAGTGCTCATCAGCTTGCTCGTGCTGTAGTTGAGAGAGGAGTTCTGGTCCAGCATCAGGTTGTTCCTCAGGTTACTCAGCTTCGGCCAGGCAATATTCAGGACTTCAAGAAACTGGAGCCTAGGATTTTCAAAGGGACGGAGGGCATCGTCTATGCTGATGATTGGCTCGAGGACATTGAGCGTCTTATGAGGGTGTCTCGTCTTTCTGAAGTTCTAAAGGTTGAGGCGGTAGGACTTCAACTGTTCGACGTTGCTCGCACTTGGTTCAGGAATGAGCCAGTTCTGGTTGACGTAGGACAATCTTGGGAGGTATTCAAGGACCTTTTCAAGAAGAAGTTTTTTGCCCGGATAGACAGGCTTGACTTGGGGAGACAATTTGAGAGTCTCATTCAGGGTAGCATGTCTGTGGAGGAGTACGCTGCGGAGTTCGGTAGGTTGAGCCGATTTGCAGAGTATCTGGTGAGGGAGCCGGAGGTTCGAGCTATTCGTTTCCTTGAGGGTCTAAACTGGGAAGTGAAGATTCTTATTCCGTCTTTTTATGAGACATACTCGGAGATACTTGTGGAGGCACGCAAGGTTGAGCGGGATTTGGGTTTGAAGACCAAGAGAGACCGTGATTCATTTCTGGGGGCCAACGGCAGTGCAGTATCTGCCAAACATCCTTATTTCCAGTCCAGACCTTTCCAGCAGCCACAGCAGAACCAGACTCCAGCTAGAGCGCCTTTTCACCAGGCACCTCAGCAAAGACAGTTACAGCAAGCTCCATACAACTACTACAAGAAGCCCGGCCACATCTGGGAAGTTTGTAGGAGGAGGCTAGGAGTTTGTTTGTATTGTGGTACTGAAGGGCATCAATCGAGGGAGTGTCCTCGTCGTGCAGTTCAGGGAGCAGCTCCAGCTCCGAGGGCACAGACGAGACCACCTGCAGCACAACCGAGGGGACCGCTTCCGACACAGCAGCAGCATTTTGTCCAGCATCAACAGCAGGGAGGTGCTCGGCAGGGACGAGCGTTTGCTATGACCGTCGAAGAGGAGGAACCCACCGGAGATGTCATATCAGGTTCTATTCTTCTTGATTCTATTCCAGCTTTAGCTTTGTTTGATAGTGGTGCTTCCTATAGTTTTGTATCTGTTTTTTTTGCTCTAAAGCATGGTTTGGTAGCTGAGTCTTTGTTTAGGACTTGCAAGATCATGACCGGGGGAGGCATTATCCTGGTTAATGATATTTGCAAGGACCGGAGAGTTACTATGGGAGGCCGGGAGTTGAGTGCGTGTCTACTTGTAATGCCACTTTCGAGCTACGACATTGTACTCGGGATGGATTGATTGAGTAGGCACCGTGCTAGCATAGATTGTAGAGGAGGTAGATTTTTGTTTGGTCCGCCAGGAGAGCCAGAGTTCGAGTTTGTTAGAGGAGCTGCGGAGCAGGGAGAAGGCATTATTTGTGGAGCTATGGTGGAAGACAAGGAGTTGCCGCATCCGTTGATAGCAGAGTTCTTAGATGTGTTTCCTGAGGAATTGCCAGGATTGCCGCCAGATCGAGATGTTGAATTTTCTATAGACTTGGTGCCAGGTGCAGAACCAATTTCGCAGCATGTCTATAGAGTAAACAACAGCAAGCTGGTCGAGTTAAAGAAGCAGGTGGACGAATTGCAGGATAAGGGGTTTATCAGATCGAGTTCTTCACCATGGGGAGCCCCAGTATTGTTTGTACCGAAGAAGGATGAATCGGTGTGTATGTGCATTGATTACAGGGCTTTGAATAATCTCACTATCAAGAATAAGTATCCTTTGCCACGGATTGATGATCTGTTTGATCAGTTGAGTGGTGCGAAGGTATTTTCTAAGATAGATTTGAGATCAGGCTACCATCAAGTGAAGGTGAAGCCGGAGGACATACCGAAGACTGCTTTTAGAACTCGGTATGGTCAGTACGAGTTTATGGTGATGCCGTTTGGTTTGATTAATACACCGGCGGTATTTATGAACTTGATGAACAAGGTGTTCCATCAGTACCTTGACAAGTTCGTGGTGGTGTTTATCGACGATATACTCATATACTCGAGGACACCGGAGGAGCATGAGGAGCATTTGAGGATTGTGTTAGATGTGCTGAGGAAAGAAAAGTTGTATGAGAAGTTGTCCAAGTGTGAGTTTTCTTGGACAAGGTGGAATTCTTGGGGTATGTTGTGACTGGTGATGGTATTTCAGTGGTTCCGAAGAAGATTTCAGCAGTGGAATCTTGGAAGACTCCGAGTTCGATAGCAGAGATCAGGAGTTTCTTGGGATTGGCAGGCTACTACAGGAAGTTTGTGCAAGATTTTTCGAGGATTGCCGAGCCGATGACCAGACTCACAAGGAAGGATGTAGAGTTTGTTTGGATGAAGGATTGCCAGGTTGCTTTTGATGAGTTGAAGAAGAGGTTGACGTCTGCTCCTATTTTGACGTTGCCATCAGGGTCCGGAGGTTTCACTATTTATAGTGATGCATCGGGGAAGGGTTTGGGTTGTGTTCTTTAGCAGCATGGGAAAGTGATTGCCTATGCATCCAGGCAATTACGTCCTTATGAAAAGAACTATCCTACCCATGATTTGGAGTTGGCAGCCGTCATATTCGTCCTGAATTTGTGGAAACATTATTTGTACGAAGAGCGTGTGGAGATCTTCACAGACCACAAAAGCTTGAAGTTCGTTTTCACACAAAAGAAGTTGAACATGAGGCAGCGTCTGTGGTTGGAACTGATGAAGGATTTTGATATCGCTTTGCAATATCATCCTGGAAAAGCCAATATAGTTGCCGATGCTTTGAGCAGGTATCCGGTAGCTATGTTCTTGACGCATGATCGATATTTGTTGGAGGACTTGGAGAGCTTGGGCATTGAGGTGATTGTTCCTGGGTGTGCTATGCAGATATAGGGATTGCAGATACACTCAGATTTGATAGACAGGATCAAGGCAGCACATTATGATGATGTATCTCTGAGGAGTATCAGAGCTCAGGTGAGAGCAGGATTGGAGGATGATTTCACTATTGCAGAGGATGGATCTTTGAGGCATGGAGTTAGATTGTGTGTGCCTAGTGGGGAGTTACGAGAGAAGGTGTTGCAGGAAGCGCATCGCTCTTAGTATTCCATACATCCAGGTGCTAACAAGATGTATCGGGATATGCGAGGGAGTGTGTGGTGGTATGGCATGAAGAGGAAAGTGGCACAGTTTGTATCCAGATGCTTAGTGTGCCAACAGATAAAAGCCGAGAGGCAGAGGCCAGGAGGTTTACTTCAGCCATTACCCATTCCAGAGTGGAAGTGGGAACACATTACTATGGATTTTGTGTCCGGACTTCCACGATCTCCAGGAGGGAAAGACACGATTTGGGTCATTGTTGATAGGTTGACCAAGTCGGCCCATTTTTTGCCTTTCAAGGTGGGTTTGTCTACGGAGAAGCTGGCAGAGATGTATATGGGGCAGATCGTTAGGATATATGGAGTTCCCATCAGCATAGTCTCAGATCGAGATAGTCATTTCACTTCTCATTTCTAGAGGAGTTTGCAGGAGAGTTTGGGCACTCAGCTCAAGTTCAGTACTGCATATCATCCCCAGACAGATGGGCAGTCAGAGAGGACTATCCAGACTCTCGAGGATATGTTACGCACTTGTGTACTAGATTTCGGGGGTTCTTGGAAGGACCATCTCCATTTGGTAGAGTTTGCTTATAACAACAGTTACCAGGCCAGTATAGAGATGTCACCTTTTGAAGCTCTATATGGTCGAAGGTGTCGTACTCCTTTGTCTTGGGATGATGTTGGAGAGAGAGTTTTGCTTGGGCCAGATATGGTTGTGGATGCAGCAGAGAAGGTTCAGTTGATCAGAGACAGACTTCGAGTGGCGCAGGACAGACAGTGGCATTGGGCCGATAGCCATCGGAGACTTTTGGAGTTTAAGGTATAGTTTATATTTTGTTTGTGCTTGCTCTTGTTTGCTATAGATTAAGTTCTTAAGGTGATATTTTGTTCTAGGTGGGTAGTTTGGTGTTTCTGAGGATTTCTCCGACATGAGGCACGATTCGCTTCGGTGGAGGCGGAAAGCTTAGTCCGCGATTCATCGGACCTTTCACTATTCTAGAGAGGGTCGGTGTAGTTACTTATAGACTAGACTTGCCACCTGTATTGGAGGGAGTGCACAACGTGTTTCATGTGTCGTAGTTGAGACGATACGTGGCAGATCCTAGTCATGTATTGGATCACTCGGAGATAGAGGTGGGCCCTACTCTTAGCTTTCCAGAGCAGCCAGTTGAGATTCTGGATCAGAGAAAGAAGGTGCTGAGGAACCAGACTATTCCTTTGGTATGCGTCGCATGGAGGCATTACTCTCCGGGGGAGTCTACCTGGGAGAGGGAGGATGACATGCGAGAGCGTTATCCATATTTGTTTGTGCCTTGAGGTATGTTATTTTCTAGTTATGTTCTGTTCATTAGTTAGTTGTGATTCTTTAGTTCTGTTCTGTGATTTTCTGGGGGTAGTTTTCATCTTTGAATTTCGAGGACGAAATTATTTTAAGGAGGGTAGACTTGTCACTACCATATTTTCTAGGAAAGGTTATTTTAGTCTTTTCCTATTTAATTAATTATTGTGCATGGTAAATAATTATTTGTTGTATTATTTAGATATTATTTAATTAATTTGGACTTGTATTAGTGGACCCAACTAGTTTAGTTTGGACCCATGGACCAACATGAATTAATTAGTTAGACTTGGCCTATTTAGAAAGCCCATTGTTAAGGAGATGGATTAAATTAATTAAATCATTAGACTAGAAGCTTCCTTCCTTAATTATTTCTTCATGAGAGGCCCCAAGGGGTACATTGGACATTTTATAATTGCTTGAGGAAGGGGTAGGGGCCGGCCTATTAAAAGAGGGGAAAAAATTCTCTCTCCTCTCATTTTTATTCCAAATCTAGATCTAGAATTTTTCCACTACCAAATTCCTTTCATTTCCATTCCATTTCCCTATCAAATTTATTCCAATTCCTTCCCAATTCACCATTAGAAAGTTGAGAAGCAAGGATCTAGAAGGAGGAAGCAAGGATCTACAAAGAGGAGCAAGGATCTAAAATTTGAAAGCAATTTCATCTCAATTGGAGGTTTCATTGGGAATCCATCTCCCAATAGGTATAATTCAGTTTTTCCCCTTAAAATAGCTTCTAAATCTGAGATTTAATCATGTAAAATCAACCTATATGTATGTACTACCCATAGGACTTGGTTTTGTGTTCATAGGAGACCCATGGAGAAAGTTATGGTGCTTTTTGTGTCAATTTTGGGGGAATTCCGAATTGACGTTTTGTTGTGTGTGTCAATTGATCCTATAGATCAATTGGGCATGTGCTTATATGTTTGGGGCTAGTGTCGTGTCCACAATTGGGTACGTATAGGTCGTATCCCAACATTTTGGTGATACGTGTTGTTTTGGGGATTTTCCCTCCGACATGGGACTTTGTACATGTCGTATTTTGACACGAACACATAGATCTACATTTAACACTTTGATTTGTTCATAAATAATATTTGTGACTTGTTTGTATCCTTCGGGGTGCAATTGGTTGTGTGTTGGACTCATGTCGCATGCGTATCCTAGATCTAGTGGGATACGGTGTGATACTCTCCATTTGTGTGTGTTTATGTGTAGATCTAATTATTTATGCTTTAATTCTTGAATTATAATTAGTAAATATATATAGATGTTATATATTTATTTTAGTGTATTTATTATGGTATTTTTGGTAGCATAGAAATATGTATTGTAGGTATACTAATATAATATATAAATATATATGTAGCTTTCTTTTACATACATTTTTATATGTTACAAATTATGTTAGTAGTATAAATTATATGTAAATATTTTATAAAATATATTTATGTGTTTAAATGAGTAATTATATTATTTATAATTATTATATAATTAATTATATATAAATGAATGTATTTTTATGTGTGCATTTAACCATGTTAAAATATGTACATTAGTACATAGAATGTGTTTTATAGCTATTAGTATTTATTTATTTATTTATTTGTGTAGGATTATGTATATATAGAAGTATATATACCTATTTAATTATTTTATATATATATATTGATTTATATAGTAATATATATATATATATATATATATATATATATATAGTTATATATTTAAACTTTTGGCGACAGCTGCATTAATGACAGTTTCTGTCATTAAACAGCGGCAGCAGCCGCTGTAGCTTTATTGGGTATTTAATGACAGATTCTGTCATTAAATACAGTGGGCGGGATTTAAACAGCAGCAGCGACGGTCGTTTCTGTGACAGTTGATAACTGTCACCAATAAGGTGACAGCAGTGCATTTACACAGCAGATTTGGCGACATCATTTTCAGTGACAGTTGGATCTGTCACTGAAAGCCTGTTTATTGAAAATCAATATTTTCCACACAGTTTTTCAGTGACAGTTAGGCAGTTTTAGTTTATCTTTTATATATTATATTTATATATATATGTATATATATATATATATATGTATTTATTGTGAGATATAATACTAGTATTGTTATATTCTTAATTGTATAATATTAGTTTATATATATTATATTATGTATAAGGGTAAATACTATATCTATGTATCTTGAGCATTACTTTGTGTGGATACCAAGTTGGTTCAAAACTATGGTTCCTAATTATTTGTAATTAATATTCTATATTATTATACTTTATTATTGATATATGTGTATTGTGAGGTTTACCTTGGATTCACGTATCCGAAGATACGGTATCCTAATATTTTAGGTTGTGGTTCCTATGACTTAGATTTTAATATTTTGATCCAAGATTTTGGTGCTAGACTTGTGCAACCTAGAAATAGATAGTTGACCTTGGTTTGACCATAGTTGACCATAGTTGACTTTAGTTGACTTTAGAGTTGACCATAGTTGACTTTTGACTTAGAATTGACTTATTGACCTAGAAGTTGACTAGTTTAACTTGTTCTCTTTTCGGGACCTTATTTTAATATTGTATTCCATATCTAGGTCTTCGAGGCACCGAGTCAGACATCTGTGAGACTGTTCATTGGACTTCAGGCGAGTACATTCTCTGATAGTTTCTCATTTATGATATCCTCTATGTTCACTGTATCTAGTGTAGATATCCATGTTCTCTTGACACTATGGTTACACGGATTGGTATATTCGGATCTCGTCATGAGATGTTATTCCTTGGTATATGGTGTATATGGTGCAAGTATTGTTTTATTGGTTATCTTGTACATATACAGACACCGATTCTCGGGAAGACTAGATATCTTCTTGGGGAATCTCGTGCCATAACATACTGTGGTTGGATCTATTATACCAGTCGGGGGTGGGGAGTATTAGTATAGATATGTGATCAATATCCCTATTGAATAAAGTACAGATTACAGAATAGTGTTGATCATACACCGCACGTATGATTAGCCAGGCCGCATTGCATCTTGCCCAAGCCGATCACATGTTAAGCTAGTACTCACACACTTAGTCATTAGTATTATTGTTTCATTGGCATATTGTTCATTATTGTATTTATTTTCAGTATTTCCTTATTGTATATATATCTCTTGTATCTATTGTGCATCTTGTTTATCCACAGCTATTTACTGTTACATAGTTTTTATCATTAATTAGAACTGCTGTTAGAGATGTACTCTGCTTCTTTCCTGACTGGATATATTTTTTCAGATGGCACTGAGGAGTGGTACCCTACCTATTATGGACCCCAGGATGTTGTGGGTTTAGATTCTGAGACCCTGGCTTAAGAGGGACTTATCCCAACTGAGACAGTTGACCCTGGAGTTGTAGCCTCGTAGTATTCTTTTATACTGGATTTATCTCCAGCTTATTTCTGTATTTTCTTCAGACTCATTGATGTATTATTTTAGACTCATGAGTTGTATTATGACTACTCTATTCTTATCTGATTCATTCTCATTTCTATCTTAGTTCTGTGATTGAGTATACTATCATTATTAGTGGTTCATTATATTGTTAGATAGATTATCTAGACAGCGTTCTACCGCCGATTCTGCGGCGTAGGCTGGGCGTTGTTTCCGACTAGTACCTTTACACAGGGTGCGGGTCATGACAGGAACAAGCCTTCTTCTTCTTCTGTTAATCCTCCTGACTTGCGTGAATATCTGATCCAGAAGCGCAAGGATAGGGGATCTTCCAGCATGTCTATTACGCCTCCTAGAGAGCACTATTTTAATAGTCATAGGATTGTAGTTAATTATTGCTGTTCTGAAGCAAAACGGTCGGTTTTCGACCGGTTGAACTACTTTCTGTCTTTTCAGGAAGAAGAGCCTACATATGCATCAGTGAACATGGCTTCACACGCACCTAGAGGAAGGTCGAACTCAAGACGTCATCCCTCTAGAATTCCAAGCCAAAGGAGATTCGACAAGCTCCTTAAGAACACTAAAGCTGGAGTGTTCCGAAATACCCATTCGAGGTCATGACAACCGGCTTTGTACTCTTCTGATTCCGACACTGGGGGTCGCCAGTTTCTCGAATCAGATACTGAAAGTATAGAGTCAACTTATACAGAGACCTATACTCACCCTTCAATGACATCCAGGGAAATGGGAGTCTATGCCAATGGAGATGAACGCGAAGAGGCTTCCCCATCAGGAAGCACTGAGCAACGCATCGCTGTGCTGGAGACATCTCTGAAAAAGATGCAATCCATGATGGAGAATATGCACCAGATGATGCTAACTCAATGCACAGCTGCTATGGCTCAAGCATCGGTCCCTCTGACTCAGATACGTGTGGGGGTAGACTTACCACCATCCAACGCGAACCAGGAGCCCGCTCTAGATCAAGAGTCAGCAGCTCCCCCACTTCCTAACTCGGAGAACGTATTACCTCCTGTTGGAGTTACAATACAACCGATCTCTCATCACTCCGCGGTCCCTCTACCGGCTGAAGATCCGATACAGGCAATGCGAGAGTTGAAAGCCCAATTTGATGCCTTGAAGCACAAAGACCAGCTCAAGAAATTGGGAATCAACCAGCCTTACCCAGCTATCTGGGATGAGGTCCCTTTTTCTCCTAAATACAGACCACAGACTATGGCTTTGTTTGAGGGAAAGACATCACCGAGCCAGTACACGAACTACTTCAGTATGATGAAGGTGTTATTGCAAGGGAATGACACCCTTCTCACTTGAGTATTCAAAGGCTGTCTCTCGGGAGTGGCTTATCAGTGGTACCGTAGTCTTGCGGACAACTGCATTACTTCCTTTGAAGATTTAAAGACTTTGTTCTTCGCGCGATTCTATGAAGGAGGGATGGACATGTCTATGTCCTCTCTCATCGAAGTGAAGCAGAAAGAAAAGGAGAACGTTCGTACTTTCATCGAACGTTTTCGTCAAGCCATTTTGCAAATGCCTCCCGGAGTTCCAGACTCAGCATTGGTGGACATTTGTCGGAAGAACCTTCTTTCGGTGATCTCGGTGTTCACAGGACCATATCAGTTCCATGATTGGCCCTCATTCATCATCTCAGCGGAAGCCGCTGAGGACAACAGTCGGAAGGCGCGTGATAATAGAATTATGATATCTGCCTTTGATAGAGGCAAGAGGTCATCCTCCAACAACGACCATCCCTATGGTTCCAAAGGAAAAAAAGCTTTGGCGATCGATACGTCCAGGCAAAAGACTGTGGCAACCACACAAACAAAACCTGGGACTTCCAGGCCCATTGAAGTGTACTCTTTTGACGACGACGATATCCCTAGTATATTCGAGTGTCTAGTCAAAAGCGGCAAGATTAACCTCCCAGAGGTAAAGTGGCCTAATGAAGTCGCCAGTACCAATAACCCCAAGTACTGCATTTTTCATAGGTACATACACCACCCCACTAAGGCATGTTATGTACTGAAGAGGAAGATCCAAGAGTTGATCGATGCTAAGGCCATCACTCTGCGCAACAGCAAGAAGACGGTCACAACCAACATGATCTCCCTTCAATTTGGCGATCTGCCTCCACAAGAAGTTCCGGATGGTGTTGTACCTATTTTCCGGACAACGATGAACATCGTTAATCTTCCTCCGGCCAGGGGTCAAAATCATGACCTGGTACCCCTAACTGCTCAGCGGGGCAAGATTATGTGGGTTCATCCAGATCTGGTGTCAGAGATCGAGGTAGAGACTCAAGCTGCTAAGGCTAAGAAGAACTCGAAGCGTAAACAATGTCATATGGTTATGGTATCCTCGACATCAGAAGAATAGGTTTTGGCTACTGGAACCCGTTCAGGGAAAGCCTACCTCAAGGACTATGGAGCAAGTCAGGAAGATGCATCGGCAGACGCTTCAGCTGCCAAGCCTTCAGAACCAGAATCTGTCACACCAGAGGCCGGTCCTTCGAGACCAACTTCGGCGGATAAGGGGAAGCAAAAAGAAGTGCGCTTTGATAAACCTTTGAAGAACATTCAAAACAAAGGTTTCGAGAAGCCGTATAACTTCGACATCCTGGCCCAGTTGGCTAATACACCAGCCAGGTTGTCCATTTTTGAACTACTCAGGCTCTCTAAAGACACTCAACAAGCCCTGAGTGAAGCATTAATGCAGGCGGATGCATACTTGACCCAGCTCAAGTCCCCTGATGAAGAACCTGTGGCGTATTTTTAATGCCATAGTGTGATGGAGGTGGTCCCAAATATCACTTTCACTCAAGATGACATGCTGCTAAAACATAACAGGCATGACAGACCCCTCTATTACACCGGATACGTCAGTTCCATGGAGGTCGACCGGATTCACATAGATCCAGGATCATCAATCAGCATCATCCCTCATAGTCTGCTCAGACTGCTGAGGATTCCTACCAGCGAATTGGCTTACACCACCACTACAATCGTGGGCTTTAACGCCGGGAAAAGTAAGCCGTTAGGGAAAATTCGTCTGAGGATCCAGATTGGCGACCTCAGATCAGTGGCTACATGCTATGTCATTGATTCAGAGGTATCCTACAATATTTTGTTGGGCAGACCATGGATCCATGATCACAACATTGTTCCTTCGACTCTACATCAATGCTTTAAATATGTAGATGCCCAAGGAACAGTATAAAGGGAGTTTGCTGACCTAAACCTGTTTAAAGGAGTAGAATCCTACTATTCCGATGCCATGTTGTACACTCAAGACTACATGGAGGAGGTGTCAGGAGAGACAGAGGAGGAATCCTACCGGGAGCCAGAAAAACCCTCTGCCAAGCAGCCTCTGTCAATCAAGGTGAAAGGGCGAACTACTCGTTCGAAAGTCATGGAACCCATAGCTATCCACCTGAACAAAACTAGGTCAGAAAAAGGAGGTGATCCTCTAGTGATCACTTTGAACCAGAAGCCTCCACCCTTGGTCATCAACCTTCGGCGCAGCAAGCAGCCGATTGATGTAAATATAACCAGGAACGTAGTTTCTGATGATAATAAAGATCCTCTTTTCCAGTACATTGACGCTCAAATTCCAAATCAGGAATCCTCTCCCCATGATGATATAGAACCTATAGCACAAAAATTCTTGCAAGCTATAGATTCCTATCATCCATATGTATGGGAAGTACCGTCATCATCTAATGTCATCACGACATATGGGTCACATGAGGATTCTATCTTCATTGTTCCGCCTACTCGCAGCAGTCATCGTCCAATAGTCTTCGGTCGCATGCGCAATAAACTGACTGTACAAGAGGATTCTCCCGATGACGATGCTGGTAAAATACAGGTTCACAGATATAGCCCGTAAGCTTTGAAGATTATATAAAGTATGGATTATGACTTGAAGCTGGAACCAGGCCTCAACTACGAAAAAGGCAGGCAAATGCCGTTGTACGGTGATCCCTACTACCAACGAACTCATTTTGGGTTAGGGTATACCACCTCCCTTGCAACTTCTGAGTCAAATGAGGATATCTTCTCCTCTTCTCAAGATGGCTCGTCGCCCTCCGGCTCATATGATGCTCTCTGTCATGACCCGCACCCAGAATTTGGGCATGAGTCGTGGGTACGTCCAGCCTACGCCGCAGCATCGGCGGTAGAACGCTGTCTAGGTCACAAACATAGTATATCCTGTCAATAGTCTCAACTCCGTACGGAGGACAATGATAAATAAACCACAGTTCTATAATATACTCAATCACAACTATAAACATAATGGCACGATGAGAATTGAAAAGAGTTCTATTTAAACCAACCACAAGAAGTCCAACTCAAATCCTGGGTCTGAATGACCTCACAAAGTCACAAATAAAAAATAAATACATCTCAGTCTCAGTCTCAGTCTAAAACAATAAATGCAGAAAAATAATCTACGCATGGGCAGGCAAGTTCTCCTCTAGGATAGGCACCTCCTCTGGGATTTCTGGAGTGAAATCTCCCTCTATTCCTGGGCCGTAATAAGTAGGGCAAAAGTCCTCCAGGTCCTCTGAAAATGTTGTTATCCAGTCAGGATTGGAGCGAAGCACAAGCACTAACAGCAGTTTCATTAAATTGACAAAATCTATAAACAGTGTAAGAGATACAAGATGGAAATAAATGCTGAAAATGAGAAGTACAGGAGAAAATGCAATAGACAATAAAGCATCTAGCAATGAACAATAAATAGTGAATGCTAGAACAAGTAATCTGAATAAAGATAAAACATCTAACTAAGTGGTTGAAATATTAGTTTATTATGTGATCGGCTTGGGACTGGATCAGGCTGGCTATATATGATTAGCTATGATTCGTGAAGGTCAGGCTAACCATATGGTTAGCTATGATGCATGATAATGGTCAGGCTAATCATATATAACAGCTATGAGGCATGATGATGGTCAGGCCGCACCCGACGTGAGATGTGGGGTGAGCTATGATGCATGGTAAGTGTGGATATGATCACATAATCTACTAATAGTTCCCCATCCCCCAGCTAGCACGATGGATTCCAATCACGACTCCTCATGATGGGGATCTAGGGTGCTAACCCGTGTATCCATAGTGTCGGAATCAAGTATGTAATACACTACAATTTATAGAAGTAATCAACAATGAAAACTGTCAGAGAATGTACTCGCCTGTGGTCCTGAGCAAAATATGAGGATCGAGGTCCAAAGTGGGTTCACAATGACCTATATATAAGATAATACTGTTAAAATGGTGTTTGGAATGTTAAAAGAGATTAGCTAATTTGAAATGGGGTGTTAGGCCATTTCTAGGTCTAAACTAGGTGTTACTAAGTCAACTCTAGGTTTTTGGTCAAAACTAGTTAATACCTTGCTTCTAGGTTCATACTAGCTATTGTTAACTAATACTAGTTAAATACACTATATTATATGTTCTATACTTACTAATATTAGATTATATTTAGTAATACTACTAATACTAGCTAATATTCATTATACTAGGTATTATCATTATATATATAACTCATATAGTGTGGTATATTGGTATTTAGCTGAAACTAGTTACTGTTTCTTATACTATATGCTATCAGTATGTAGATAACTTACATATATATACTGAGTATATATCTTAACTGTCACCAAGGTAAAACCAATCCTGAGTTATCCCATACTAACCCTTAGCATTTACCCACATTTGACTGATACCTACTACTTAACTGACACTATAGTCCAACCCAATATACCAAACCACCTTACCTTACTGATACTCTAGCTGATACATAATAGAATGCAGAATGAAATGCAGAACTCTAACAAAACAGAATTTGCTATGTGCACTTGTGCATCACTGAGACACTGAACTCAGTGCACAGGCAATATTCAGTGATACTTAGCCCACAGTGTCAGTGTCATTGAGACACTGACTGAGACTAACAATTTCTTGACAATGCACTACTACCTGTGTGGAACCTAACTTCACTGCACTCTAAAAACTGACACAATAGACACACACTACCACAGGTTCATATAAAGATACACACACACAGGAAAACTCAACACAGCACACACTGAACTGCTGCTGCACTACACCTGAACTTAGTATATCAACCCACCTCCAATACCCTTGAATATTATGCACTTACCTACACTTGGCAGATAGTTTCCTGTTGAAGACCCATGACTGAACACTCACTGAAATGCAGAACTGCTCCTACACTACTACCTCACAGACACAGTATTTAAAACACTGACTGATACACACTGAATTTTGCTCCCACATACACATGTGCACACAGCACAGTTAGTTCACACACTATACTCACAGAATCTACACTACACAGTTGTACATACTGAACTTAAAATAAGCACAGGTTTACTCTGAGATTCACATACTGGCACTCTAGTGATACACACACAAAACTGCTACACTGAACACACATATACCCACAGTTATTAGGATACTCAAAGTATCATCTACCCACACACTGATTTCTGAGATACTACACTTGAGAACACCCTCTGCTCATCGGGTACACTACTATCCAACCCCATACACTCTTAACCCAAAGCCAAGTCACACCCCAAGACCTATCTACTGTCCTTTGTATGAGTTAACCCCAATTCCTTGCAACACACTGTATCCATTATTCCTTGCTCCCAATGCCTGCAACCCAAGCCAACATCCAATCTCTACTGCCTGGTACTCAAGTACAGTAAAAACTTGCACTTACACACAGACATCTTAGATACCTACACACTGATGCAAACTCTACAAACACATTGGTTCATATAGGTAATACACTGAGAATTTCTCAGTAGACACAGGCCATCTAACACACAGCATATGTTCTCATCTCTCTCTCAAAATACACACTGGCATTTCCCCCAAACCCGACTATCAGAACCCAATACACACTGCTCACAGTCCTCACAAAACTGCACAGAATCAAACAACAATACACTGCCCAGAAATCCCAATACACATACCCGACTGCACAGGGAAGATCCCCCCACAGTTACGACTCGACTCCACAGGAAATCTGAACAACAACACATCACACATATGCATATACATATTTATCAGCCATCATACCTCCAATTAGATAATAGTAAAGTAGGTTAGATAGGTAATTCCTCTTGTGAAGCATTTCACCAAACACAAGATGTGCAAAACGAAAACCACATCAAGAATTTCTGAAAACCCAAAATAAAACCCTAAAACAATATCTAACCTACACATAGGAGGGTGAAATCAGTCTCCCTACAAATACCTAGGGTTAGGGTTCCTGTTAATTGGGGAAAACCAAACAAAATTCACCAAAACCTAATCCAAAACCCTAAGATTCGGATTACACATCAAGGGTGGGTTCCTAATGGCCATTACCATCTGAAAACAGAAATTAAAGGGATAAAAACTAGGGTTTTACCTGCAGGGATGGTTTCTTCAACGAGGATCTTCTTCCCCAAGGCTTCCTGACCCACGTTCCTTGCTTTCCTCGCTTTGGAGGAGAAGAAAATGGAACCTAGGGTTAGGGTTTCGAATTTTTGGAGTGGGGAGATGGTTTCTCTTGTGGAGGCTAGGGTTTCCTTTCCCTCCTGGAGAACGTGGAAGCCCTGAAACGAAGTCCTTGGTCACGTGCTCCCATTTCCATTCTGGAATCGGTAAAGGTTGAAGCAAACCACCTGGCCTCTGCCGGTCTGCCTTTACCTGCTGGCACACTAGACACCGAGATACGAAGCGTGCTACCTCGCGCTTCATTCCATACCACCATACGTGCTCCCTCAAGTCTCGATACATTTTGTTGGCACCGGGATGCACCGAGTACTGAGAGCGGTGTGCCTCTTGCAAAACCTCCTCGCGCAGCTCCCCGCTGGGCACACATATCCTTGTGCCGTGCCGTAGAGAACCATCATCTGCGATAGTAAAGTTGTCCGACAATCCCATCTGAACCTGTGCTCTAATACTCCTCAAAGTCTCATCATCGTACTGCGCAGCTCTGATCCTGTCCATCAGTTCGGACTGTATCTGCAATCCCCACATCTGAATCTCAGCACCGGGAACTAACACTTCAATCTCCAAGCTCTCTAAATCAGCCAACAAATGCCTATCTGTCGTCAAGTACATAGCCATCGGATACCTGCTTAAAGCATCGGCGACTACGTTAGCCTTCCCTGGATGGTACTGCAATGAGATGTCAAAGTCCTTCATCAACTCTAACCACCTCCTCTGCCTCATGTTCAGCTTCTTCTGTGTGAATACGTACTTTAAGCTCTTGTGGTCTGTGAAGATTTCCACACGCTCTCCGTACAGGTAATGTTTCCACAGCTTTAGAGCGAAGATAACTGCTGCCAACTCTAAATCGTGGGTGGGATAATTCTTTTCATGGGGGCGTAACTGCCTGGAAGCATAGGCAATTACCTTCCCGTGCTGTTGAAGAACACATCCCAGACCCTTCCCTGAAGCATCACTGTAGATGGTGAAACCACCTGTCCCTGATGGCAATGTCAAAATTAGAGCTGTCGTCAACCTCTTCTTCAGCTCATCAAATGCAGCCTGGCACTCCTCTGTCCACACAAAATCCACGTCCTTCCTAGTCAGTCTGGTCATCGGCGCTGCAATCTTGGAGAAGTCTTGTACAAACCTCCTGTAGTATCCTGCTAGCCCGAGAAAACTCCTGATCTCAGCTACTGAACTGGGGGTAGCCCACGACTCTACTGCCTCGATCTTCTGTGGGTTAACCGAGATTCCGTCACCTGATACCACATGCCCAAGAAATTCGACCTTGTCAAGGAAGAATTCACACTTAGAGAGTTTCCCGTACAGCTTCTCCCTCCTGAGAGTCTCTAAGACCAATCTCAGATGCTCTTCGTGCTCCTCCGGGGTCTTGGAATACACAAGAATATCGTCGATAAACACCACCACGAACTTGTCAAGGTACTGGTGGAACACCTTGTTCATCAAGTTCATGAATACTGCCGGTGCATTGGTTAAACCAAATGGCATCACCATGAACTCAAACTGGCCGTATCTGGTCCGAAAAGCTGTCTTCGGCGTGTCTTCCTTCTTCACCTTCACCTGGTGATAGCCGGATCTCAGATCTATCTTCGAAAACACCCTCGCCCCGCTCAACTGATCGAAAAGATCATCTATCCTCGGCAGCGGGTACTTGTTCTTGATGGTGATATTGTTCAAAGCTCTATAATCAATGCACATGCGCACCGTGCCGTCCTTCTTCGGTACGAACAATACCGGAGCTCCCCATGGTGATGAACTGGATTTGATGAAGCCTTTGTCCTGCAGCTCCTCAACTTGCTTCTTCAGTTCTGCCAGCTCGCTGTTGTTGACTCTATAGACATGTTGTGAAATGGGCTCCGCTCCTGGAATCAAGTCTATAGAGAATTCAACATCTCTGTCTGGCGGCAAGCCTGGCAACTCCTCTGGAAATACATCCAGGAATTCCGCTATCAGAGGATGTGGCAACTCCTCTTCTTCCGTCCTGGCTCCGTAAAATATGCTCCCTCTCTGTTTCGCTGTTCCTCTGACGACCTCAAACTCCGGCTCTCCTGGTGGTCTAAACAATACTCTGCCTCTATAACAATCTATAGTAGCATGATGCCTACTCAACCAGTCCATTCCGAGTACAATATCGTACCCCGGAAGTGGCATGACAAGTAAGCTCACGCTCAACTCTCGGCCTCCTACTGACACTCTCCGGTCCTTGCAGTGATCACGGACTAAGATGATACCTCCACCAGTCATGATCTTGCAAGTCCTAGCTAATGGTTCTGTGTCTAAATGATGTCGAAGTGCATATGATACAGACACAAAACTATGGGAAGCGCCAGAATCGAATAAGGTAAATACGGGAATACAATCGAGAAGAACCGAACCTGTGATCAAGTCTCCTGCTGGCTCGATCTCCTCGACTGCCATGGCATACGCTTGCCCCTGGGGTGCACCTCTCTGCTGCTGATGCTGGGCAAACCTCTGATTTTGCGGTGGAAGTGGTCCCCTCTGTTGTTGGCCTCCTGGTACGGTAGGTACCCTGCCTGGTCCTCTCTGGGCGGCTGCTCCACCCTGACCTGGACGAATGGTAGGGCAATCCTTCAGCTGGTGTGTCGTCGATCCGCAGTACAAACATGAGCCTAACCTCTTCCTGCAGTTCTCTCTGGTATGTCTTGTCTTCCCGCAGTACGCACACTGGATGGCGGGCTGAGTCTGCCTCTGCTGCTGTTGCTGGACCTGCCCTCGGGCTGGTGCCTGGTGCTGCTGGTGCTGTTGCTGAAAGGGCCTCTGCTGCTGTTGCTGAAAGTGTGGACGCTTGCCTGGTCCCGTACTACTGTTTGCTCCTCCGGAAATATCGCGTCCCCTCTTGGGCCTGAGGTCCAAGTCGTCCTCGGCTATCTGGGCATCCATCAATATGCCCTCAAAGGTGGCGGTGCGACGTCCCGACGTGCGAGACTTGATCTCCCTTGACAGCCCCTTCCTGAACTTCCGGGCCCTGTCCCCCGGATCTCTAATCATCGACGGCACGAAGCGGCTCAGACGGCTAAACTCCGCGGCATACTCATCGACGGACGAGCTCCCCTGGACTAAGTCATGGAACTGACTTTCCAAGGCTCCTAGGGCAACGTCAGGAAAGAATTTCTCCTTGAAGAGCTCCCTGAAATCCTCCCAAGTGAGTCCCCTCCGCAAGAGTCTCGGCTCCATACGAAACCACGTCAAGGCAATGTCGAACATCTGGCTGCCAGCGGCCTCGATCTTGAGCGCCTCTGGAAGCTGTGCCAAACGCAAGTTCCTCTCGATGTCCTCTAGCCAATCATCGGCGTAGAGTATCCCTTCTGTCCCCTTGAACTCCCGAGGCATCATCCTCTTGAAGTCCACAATGGTGCCCGGCCTCTGTTGTTGCTGACCAGGATGTTGCTGCTACTGAGCGACCCTCTCCACAGCCTGGAGAGCCACTTGGTGAGCATTCTCCATGTTCACCCTCATCATTTCTGTCTGGGCCTGATGTGCCTCAGCCTGCACTCTCTGGGCCTCTGCCGACGTCCTCTGGGCGTCGACCATGCCCTGAATCAAAGCGAACATCTGTGCCCCATCGGCAGGCACACCTCCTGGATACTGAACTGGTGGTGGTGGTAGCTCCGTCGTAGCTGCGGGGACCCTCTGAACAGGTGGTGGAGGACCCCCGACTGCTGCAGACACTCCCACTTGTACTGGAGATGTAGGAGGTGCTGCTGATGTCTGTCCGGCAGCGCGAGAAGTGGCAGACCTCTCTGTATCTGCTGCTCCGAGTCTCTGGGATCTTCTTGGCGGCATCCTGAAGACAGATCGAAAGATTCAATTAAGGCAATAGATATGATATCAAGGAAGGACAGAAAATTTCTAAAGGAATTAATCATTAAGTATAGTATCATAAGAATCAGAATTTCCTAATTGTGATTGAGCATCCTTGGCCTAATTCCTATTACTACAATATCGCTCTACTGTGAATCTAAGACTATGGACTAGACCTGCATGGGCCACCACTAAAACGTGTCACGACTCGCACCCGGAATTTGGGCATGAGTCGTGGGTACGTCCAGCCTACGCCGCAGCATCGGCGGTAGAACGCTGTCTAGGTCACAAACATAGTATATCCTGTCAATAGTCTCAACTCCGTACGGAGGACAATGATAAATAAACCACAGTTCTATAATATACTCAATCACAACTATAAACATAATGGCACGATGAGAATTGAAAAAAGTTATATTTAAACCAACCACAAGAAGTCCAACTCAAATCCTGGGTCTGAATGACCTCACAAAGTCACAAATAAAAAATAAATACATCTCAGTCTCAGTCTCAGTCTAAAACAATAAATACAGAAAAATAATCTACGCATGGGCAGGCAAGTTCTCCTCTAGGATAGGCACCTCCTCTGGGATTTCTGGAGTGAAATCTCCCTCTATTCCTGGGCCGTAATAAGTAGGGCAAAAGTCCTCCAGGTCCTCTGAAAATGTTGTTATCCAGTCAGGATTGGAGCGAAGCACAAGCACTAACAGCAGTTTCATTAAATTGACAAAATCTATAAACAGTGTAAGAGATACAAGATGGAAATAAATGCTGAAAATGAGAAGTACAGGAGAAAATACAATAGACAATAAAGCATCTAGCAATGAACAATAAACAGTGAATGCTAGAACAAGTAATCTGAATAAAGATAAAACATCTAACTAAGTGGTTGAAATATTAGTTTATTATGTGATCGGCTTGGGACTGGATCAGGCTGGCTATATATGATTAGCTATGATTCGTGAAGGTCAGGCTAACCATATGGTTAGCTATGATGCATGATAATGGTCAGGCTAATCATATATAACAGCTATGAGGCATGATGATGGTCAGGCCGCACCCGACGTGAGATGTGGGGTGAGCTATGATGCATGGTAAGTGTGGATATGATCACATAATCTACTAATAGTTCCCCATCCCCCAGCTAGCACGATGGATTCCAATCACGACTCCTCATGATGGGGATCTAGGGTGCTAACCCGTGTATCCATAGTGTCGAAATCAAGTATGTAATACACTACAATTTATAGAAGTAATCAACAATAAAAACTGTCAGAGAATGTACTCGCCTGTGGTCCTGAGCAAAATGTGAGGATCGAGGTCCAAAGTGGGATCACAATGACCTATATATAAGATAATACTGTTAAAATGGTGTTTGGAATGTTAAAAGAGATTAGCTAATTTGAAATGGGGTGTTAGGCCATTTCTAGGTCTAAACTAGGTGTTACTAAGTCAACTCTAGGTTTTTGGTCAAAACTAGTTAATACCTTGCTTCTAGGTTCATACTAGCTATTGTTAACTAATACTAGTTAAATACACTATATTATATGTTCTATACTTACTAATATTAGATTATATTTAGTAATACTACTAATACTAGCTAATATTCATTATACTAGGTATTATCATTATATATATAACTCATATAGTGTGGTATATTGGTATTTAGCTGAAACTAGTTACTGTTTCTTATACTATATGCTATCAGTATGTAGATAACTTACATATATATACTGAGTATATATCTTAACTGTCACCAAGGTAAAACCAATCCTGAGTTATCCCATACTAACCCTTAGCATTTACCCACATTTGACTGATACCTACTACTTAACTGACACTATAGTCCAACCCAATATACCAAACCACCTTACCTTACTGATACTCTAGCTGATACATAATAGAATGCAGAATAAAATGCAGAACTCTAACAAAACAGAATTTGCTATGTGCACTTGTGCATCACTGAGACACTGAACTCAGTGCACAGGCAATATTCAGTGATACTTAGCCCACAGTGTCAGTGTCATTGAGACACTGACTGAGACTAACAATTTCTTGACAATGCACTACTACCTGTATGGAACCTAACTTCACTGCACTCTAAAAACTGACACAATAGACACACACTACCACAGGTTCATATAAAGATACACACACACAGGAAAACTCAACACAGCACACACTGAACTGCTGCTGCACTACACCTGAACTTAGTATATCAACCCACCTCCAATACCCTTGAATATTATGCACTTACCTACACTTGGCAGATAGTTTCCTGTTGAAGACCCATGACTGAACACTCACTGAAATGCAGAACTGCTCCTACACTACTACCTCACAGACACAGTATTTAAAACACTGACTGATACACACTGAATTTTGCTCCCACATACACATGTGCACACAGCACAGTTAGTTCACACACTATACTCACAGAATCTACACTACACAGTTGTACATACTGAACTTAAAACAAGCACAGGTTTACTCTGAGATTAACATACTGGCACTCTAGTGATACACACACAAAACTGCTACACTGAACACACATATACCCACAGTTATTAGGATACTCAAAGTATCATCTACCCACACACTGATTTCTGAGATACTACACTTGAGAACACCCTCTGCTCATCGGGTACACTACTATCCAACCCCATACACTCTTAACCCAAAGCCAAGTCACACCCCAAGACCTATCTACTGTCCTTTGTATGAGTTAACCCCAATTCCTTGCAACACACTGTATCCATTATTCCTTGCTCCCAATGCCTGCAACCCAAGCCAACATCCAATCTCTACTGCCTGGTACTCAAGTACAGTAAAAACTTGCACTTACACACAGACATCTTAGATACCTACACACTGATGCAAACTCTACAAACACATTGGTTCATATAGGTAATACACTGAGAATTTCTCAGTAGACACAGGCCATCTAACACACAGCATATGTTCTCATCTCTCTCTCAAAATACACACTGGCATTTCCCCCAAACCCGACTATCAGAACCCAATACACACTGCTCACAGTCCTCACAAAACTGCACAGAATCAAACAACAATACACTGCCCAGAAATCCCAATACACATACCCGACTGCACAGGGAAGATCCCCCCACAGTTACGACTCGACTCCACAGGAAATCTGAACAACAACACATCACACATATGCATATACATATTTATCAGCCATCATACCTCCAATTAGATAATAGTAAAGTAGGTTAGATAGGTAATTCCTCCTGTGAAGCATTTCACCAAACACAAGATGTGCAAAACGAAAACCACATCAAGAATTTCTGAAAACCCAAAACAAAACCCTAAAACAATATCTAACCTACACATAGGAGGGTGAAATCAGTCTTCCTACAAATACCTAGGGTTAGGGTTCCTGTTAATTGGGGAAAACCAAACAAAATTCACCAAAACCTAATCCAAAACCCTAAGATTCGGATTACACATCAAGGGTGGGTTCCTAATGGCCATTACCATCTGAAAACAGAAATTAAAGGGATAAAAACTAGGGTTTTACCTGCAGGGATGGTTTCTTCAACGAGGATCTTCTTCCCCAAGGCTTCCTGACCCACGTTCCTTGCTTTTCTCGCTTTGGAGGAGAAGAAAATGGAACCTAGGGTTAGGGTTTCGAATTTTTGGAGTGGGGAGATGGTTTCTCTTGTGGAGGCTAGGGTTTCTTTTCTCTCTACGTGAAGAATAGCTTTGTGAGAAGCTTCCTTTTATATTAAACCTAGGTTTAGGGTTTCTATGCCTAGTTTTTAGGTTAAACCCCCCTGGCCCTCTCATGTAGAACCTAATAGACTCAGGTTAAGTCAGTCTAGGGTTTTGAGGTTCCATCTTAAATTTAAAATTCTAGGGTTTTACTAGAATAGGGTTTACAAATTAGGGTTTGGTCATTAGGGTTTGCCCTAATACATTCTAGGGTTTGACCTAAAATCAAATATCACTAATAATAATATAATTAGTTACAAAACTCAGCAATTAATTAAATATATAATTATTTAAAAATAGCTAAATTACACAATTGCCCCCTATATGGAAAAGTGGTAGTGACACTCTCGAACGAGCATTATCAGTAAATACGGTACTGACAGATTCCTTCGAAGCAGACGAACAAGAATCTGAAACTTTTGAGAATGACTCGTGGGCTTAGAAAATGGATACGCAATGGGAACTCCGGTTCGAGCAGAGAGAACCGCCCACTGAAGATAAAGTTATCCAGATTGATGTTGGGGATGAACTTTCGCCAAAGCCGATATTTATCAGCAACAATCTTTCCGAAGAAGAAAGGGAAGAAATAATCCAGCTGATAAAAGAATATATCGATGTCTTTGCATGAAATTATGAGAATATGCTAGGTCTTGATCCAAAAGTGGCTACTCATAAGCTCAATATATTTCCCAATTTGAATCCTGTGAAGCAACACCAATGCCGGTTTCGTCCGGATATGATGGACGCCATCGAAGCCGAAATTAAGAAATTAATAGCCTGTGGCTTCATCCGGGAAGAACAACATCCTGACTGGGTCGCCAATGTTGTCCCAGTCATGAAAAAAGTGGGAAAGTACGTGTCTGCATCGATTACCGAGATCTGAATGCAGCCTGTCCCAAGGATGAGTTTCCTCTTTCCATTACAGACGTCATGATCGATAATACCTGCGGGTTTGAACGCATGTCTTTCATGGACAGATTTTCAGGATACAATCAAATCAAGATGCATCATAAAGACGAGAAGCATACTGTCTTTCGGACACCATTGGGGATATATTGCTACACCGTCATGCCCTTCGGATTGATAAATGCCGGGGCTACGTACCAACGAGCTATGAGTAACATATTCCATGAGCATTTACGCAAAATAGTAGAATGTTACGTGGATGATATAGCTGTCAAAAGCCGCCTCAAGGATAATCATATCCAAGACTTGAAGACAGTGTTTGAGTTGATGCGCCAACATCAACTCAAAATGAATCCTACAAAATCCTTTCTTGGTGTATCCAGTGGAAAATTCCTGGGATTTGTCATACCGCTAAAGGCATTCAAGTGGACCCTGATAAAGTCAAGGCCATCTTAGAAATGCGACCACCCCGTAATATGAGAGAACTCAGGGGATTTTAAGGTCGTCTGGCTTATATCCGGAGATTCATATCCAACCTTTCTGGGAGATGTCAGCCTTTTTCTCATCTCATGAAGAAAGGTGTATCCTTCGTATGGGACGAAGCTTGTCAGCAAGCGTTTAATGATATCAAACACTACCTCACTAATCCTCCAGTTCTGGTGCCTTCCGTCATAGGAAGACCATTTTTGCTGTATGTTCGAGCAATGGACCATTCTCTGGGAGCTCTCCTTGCACAGAAGAACGATGAGGGTCATGAACAGGCTATCTACTATTTAAGCAGGATGATGGTCGGAGCTGAACACCGGTATAATCCAGTAGAAAAAGAATGCTTGGCCCTGATGTTCGCCATTCAGAAAATGCGATACTATGTCACAGGCCAGACTATTCATATCATCTCCAGGATCAATCCTCTTCGGGTATTGATGAACAAGCCAAGTGTTCTTAATTCTTGACTCGCGACTTGGGCGATGTTATTGACACCATATGACATGGTGTACGTCCCTCAGAAGTCCATCAAAGGCCAAGCATTGGCTGATTTCCTAGTTGCTCATCCGATTCCGGAGACCTCCAAACTATACGAGGACATTCCCGACGAAGTTGCAGAATATAATTCCGTATTAGAAAGTGATACATGGCAACTATTCTTCGATGGTGCCTCCAGGACTGGTCCCAGGGGAAACGTGATTTCAGGAGTAGGAATTGTCTTGGTCACTCCTGATAAACTCGTCATCTATCGAGCATATTCTCTTAGCGAGCCTTGCTCTAATAATGTGTCAGAGTATAACGCTCTACTAATCGGACTCCAAGTCGCTAAAGAATTGGACGTCGAATCTCTGAAAGCTTTCGGCGATTCTCTGTTGATCGTCAATCAAGTCAAAGGAATATATGAAGTCCGTAACCCAGACCTCATTCCTTATCACCAAGCAACGGTCAAGATAGCCATGACGTTCAAAGGGTTCTTCCTAGAACATGTACCTCGATCTCAAAATTTGGAAGCTGATGCCCTGGCCAGTCTAGCTGCAGATTTAGCTACTCCTATAAGAAGGCAGAACTCGGTGATCCTTCTTAAAAGAGATTTATTCTGTGTGAAAAACAACTTTCACATAGAATGCAGCTACGCTGTTGATACAGATCCTCCCAAAAGAGACTGGAGAAGTCCCTTTATAGACTTCGTGGCATACGAAATCTTACCAGAGGATCCTAAGGAAGCAGTATCCGTCAAAAGACGATCATTACGCTTCTATTTTGATGCGTCTTCACAATGTCTATATCGTCGAACCTACGATGGATTGCTACTACGATGTCTCTCCGATGATGAGGCACAACAGATTATCCGTGAAGCTCACGACGACGTATATGGAGCACATCAACCCGGTCCAAAGCTACAGGATCGTATCAGAAGGATGGGCTATTACTGGCCTACTATGATCACAGATGCAATAAAATATGCAAGACAATGCAAAGCCTGCCAGTTTCATGCAGATTTTATATATCAACCTTCTGAACATTTACATCCTACGGTGGCATCCTGGCCTTTCGAAGCATGGGTATGGATATCATCGGTCCTATTCACCCGTCTTCTTCCAGAGGTCACCGGTTCATACTGGCCATCACGGATTATTTCTCCAAATGGGCAGAGGTGATCCCTCTTACTGAGGTGAAGACATCTAACATGATCAGCTTCATCAAGTATTATGTTATTTATCGCTTTGGGATTCCCCAAAGGATAATTCATGACAACGGGCCTCAATTCATCAGCCAAGCGTTTTACCGATTTTGTGATAAAAATCGAATACAAAATGTGGCCTCTACGGCATACAATCCTGCTGCTAATGGTTTGGCGGAAGCTTTCAACAAAACCATTATTAAACTCCTGAAAAAGTTTGTCTCTTCGAACAAAAGAGATTGGAACGAGAAGCTGGGAGAATGTCTCTGGGCATACCGCACAACGGTACGAGCACCGACGGGTTGTACCCCATTCTTATTGGTTTACGGGAGCGAAGCAGTTATTCCCATCGAAATCCAAATTCCGTCACTCAGAATAGCAGTGGCTAATGAGTTGACACAGGAAAAGAATGACCTATTAAGGCTTCAAGAACTAGAAGGATTAGACGAGAAACGCCTTCGAGCCCAACAGCACATCGCGTTCTACCAGGCACGTATCTCCAAAGCTTTTAATCAAAAATTAAAGGAAAGAGTATTTAAAGTTGGTGAGCTAGTTTTAGCTGTAAAAAGGCCAATGATCATTACTCACAAGAGTAAGGGTAAATTCCAACCCAAATGGGAAGGCCCTTATGTGATCGAGACGACGTTCTCAAACGGCGCTTACAGATTAGCCAAGCCTAATGGAGACTTGTTGATGGCTCCTATCAACGGCAAATTCCTAAAGAGGTACTACGCTTAAATCTCCTTTGCTCAAATGGAGTATGGTGAAGATCTCATTCTGACAACACTACGTCCAAAACAAAACTAGTTGGATTATATTCTATCATGTCCATATAACATCTGAATAGATATGTTTAACTAATTTGGAACTCCAGGACCTATCACGTCCATATTACCTCTGATAGTGTTTTGTATACAAATTTAGTTGGATCATATTCTATCATGTCCATATAACCTCTGAATAGATATGTCCAGCTGAAGCTTACCGAATGGGATATCACGTCCATATTACCACTGATATCACTTTCTCTCTACCCTATCGTTTATATTTCAAAATGATAGGTCCACCAAAGTCAGATAAGATTTCTTTATTATCTCCCGGAGGAGCAAAATTACATATAAAGGCAAAAGGGGTACATCATTTGGGAGGAGCAGTCAAATCACGGATCTGCTGTGCCAGTACGACCATCTTCTCAGTCCTGGAGCTTAAAATGGTAGCGCAGGCCCGCTCCAGTCGTACCTCGTCATTGCTCAGGAGGGACAGTTCGGATCTAGCCTGAACAAAACCGGCACAGGCGACTCCTGCACGTGCCAAGTTCTACTGAGCTGTATTCAGTCGGCCATTCACCACGTCTAGAGCTGCCAAAGACTGGAGAACCCACTCCTTTGCCTGAGCGAGTTTTGCTTCTAGTTTGCGGACCCTCACTGCATTCTCCTCATATTCGGCCGTGCACTTTGTTTGAAGTGGAATAACCTCCTCCAAGATGGCTCTCCCTTTATCCATCTCCTGCCGTTGCATCTGGATGGATTTATTTAAGCCTTCCATCTGTTCAGCAAACTGCGCAGTCAGGGATTCATATTCAGCCTGGATCAGGTCGTCAATGCTGCCCTGGGATAATTGCAAATAATTGTTAATAGGTTATTTCATACCATTAACTATCTGCTCTAGTGTGTCAGCTCTCCCAGCGTCATTGAAGTCTCTGATCGACGTTATCACAAACTGGGAGGACTTCCTCAAAGCCTCAAAACCTAGATTCTTTGCCAACACCATTGATATCAGCGTATTCAAAGTGGTATAGAAGATACTAGTGTATTGCTCAATCAGCATGGTGAAGTCAGATTGGGTGCTGGGGGTGGCTGCAATATCGGCGAACCCCCTTCCAGGAACGACTGTAGAGGGTACCGTCACAGTCGTCACTTCAGTAGAGGGCGCGACAAAGGTAGAGGCACCGACAACGGCCGAAGTGGCTGGCGTACTCAAAGGAGGCATAGTCGTAATGACAGGCTCATCCTCCTCTCGAGAGATCAGAACTGTTTCGGGCGAGCCGGCACCCGAAAATGTTTCCTCTTCGAAGTCGGGCACCTCCATGTCATCAGCAGAAGCTGCAACGTAGCCAAAAGTTGCGTCGACGCTGCCCTCCCCAAAGATGTCTTCCCCTGAAAAGAAGACAAGAGAAAGTTAATATTAACGTGATGTTAATTTCTTCTAAAAGAGGCATAAGGACGACATTTACCCACGACCGATGGTATATATGTCGCGTCGGCAGCCAGTACAGCTAAAATATTTCTTAATAATGCTAAGCGAGCTGTCATACTTGGAGAAGGGGGTGTGCCAACTGACACTGGCAGGTACTCCTCCAGGTTTTCACCAACATCCACTCGGGGTTCATCGGGTGGAATCTCGCTGGATGTACTTACAGACGCAGCAGGGGTTACTCCTATTGCTGGTCTGGATAAAAATATTCTTATTTCGCTTGGCCTCGAAGGTGATCTCGTACCACTGCCTGAAGCGGTAGCAGCGACAGCAGCCTCAAGCAAAGAATCTTCGACACTGCCAGCCGGAACTGTAGAGGTTCCCTCTCTAATAGGCGAAGGACCACTGGTAAAAAATTCCCCTAGCCCAACAGGGGAAACAACAGGTTCACTTCTAGGAACCTCTGGGCGGGAAGTCCTGGCAGGACCACTAACGGTCTTCTTCTTCTTGCGAGGGGAAGCCTCCTTCAGAATAGGAGCCCGTCGCTTTCTAAAGATAACCAGGGGCACTGCAGGCGGAGGTATTATACCTCTCGGTACTGTCATTAAAAACTCATCTGCACCGACAACATCTTCACCTTCGTCAGAAGAGACTGATGGGAGATCCTCTCTTCCAGCAGATTTATGAGTGGGCACCCTAAAACTTCCATGCATATCAAAATCGCGATGGAAGGTATTAATGGCCACGTAAAACTGGGCGTACGAATGGAGGATGCGCAACTCCATGGAGAGAGAAGTCGCAGGTATGGTGAAGGCCGCTCCAGTACAACCCATTATGAAGTACCGCCATCCTCTTGCTCCGTCGATAAGTCTACCTCTGGGCTTGAAGCTGGTGATGGCATTTCCCACGTGCAACTGGTCATACCCGAACTGCCTGGCGAACCGACTAGGCAGATACGGCCCCAAGAAGCAGTAGTCCTTACTTCTGTATAGTAAATGGGAAGGTCTAATGCAGACCAACCAATAAAAAGCTTCAGGAGAAAGAATGGTATTCCCTTCACCTAAATCCTGAAGTCTCGTCCCTTGTTGATTGATATGGACAGTGGGGACGGTGCAGAAGAGCTTCCAGCAGTGAGCAAAATTTAACGCTCGCCGACAGTCTAAAACTGTGGTCACGTTCCAGGTGGAATTCCTATAATTCAACAAGAAATTACTCCCCGAACTACTGCCAGAGCCAGGAGACATCACCCTGGGGTTATGGAGAATTAACCATCCCATCAAATACAGGAACGATAATTCTACCCTGGGAAAGCTGTCACGCCGTATTTCATCGGCAAGCAGCCCATCAGTAATGGCCCTTAGGCCAGCTTGTATGCGGCATACCATGGCAGGGAGCAGACCCAGTCTTGCCCCAAACATAAGACGCACTCCAGGCCATAAGGTGTTACGGTGAATGCGGTCTGAAGATGCAATGCCGGGTACCACCAGTCGGCGTAGCCATACAGAGAGGAAGCCAGCCAGTTGAGCTTCCCTTGACAGAGGCCTGTGGCAATGCCTCATATAACTATAGGCTTTAGTGTCGGTAGGATAACTCCCTATCTCCTCAATGCGGACCTGATCTGAAGCCCCAGCGTCTTCGATAAGATCATCGACTACCTGAGCATTAAGCACGCTCAGAAGGCTCAGAGGCTGATCCCTGCTATCCACGACTTTGTCTGGATTAGCAGCCCTGGACTGATGAAAGAAGAGATAGGACGCCCACTTGTTGGTATGAGCCAAGTCAGAGGGCTCATTATAGAAGACGGTGCACGCTAAATAGTGGCACATCAGCTCCTGGTATACTGCCACTACCTGAGGGTCTGTATCCCCCAGCTCCCTGTTAGTGGGAACATACTCTTCATAAGGAGTATCCCCCATTGGCAGTCTTAAAATCTCTGCCATCTCGTGGAGGGCCAATCCCAACTCCCCTAGCGGAGTGACAAAAGTCTCGGTGAACGAGATATATCGCTCCATCAGAGGCAGAAAAAGGTTGGGGTTGAGAGGTAACCCAACACTGGTAGCACTCACAACCGCGTACAGACCAATGCTCTCCAGCTCAGTCTGAAAATACTTCAGGGCCCAGGCAACTAAACGAGCCAATCGAAGGTTTGTAGGGGTAAGCCACCCATTGGTCCGAGGATTAACCTTTGGGTATACTCCTCCTTGTCCCATGAAGTCATTGCAGAAAGTCAGTAATTGGACTGGTTGGAGCAGTGCAGTGTCTTCACTCGGGACACTACCCGGAAATAATCCCCTGAAGGGCATTACAGAGCCGGAAGGGCGACTTACAAATGACCCTTGGTCGGATCCTTTCTGGTAAAATATCTTCCCCGGCTGGCCGTGAAGATTGGGAGTCAGAGTCTACGACATCCTCCTCGGATGCGTGGCATGGAAGAATGTCGAGATAGGATAATCTCTTGACATCCTGGGCAGGTACACGACCATGCCCCCAGCAGTAAAAACCCAGTCTTCCTTCTTAGGCTTCGTCTGTGATTGTTTGTTAATCATATCCCCAAAGAGGAAAGCCAATTTTATGTATTTGGCCCCATCTATATGCGTCAGGGGCTTTCCGTTGATCATGCTCAACAGCATTCGCTCTTCTTGAGACGATATCAGGTTTCTCCTTCCTTCAGGATACTGGGGTCCAGAAATAAGAAATGTCACATGGGACAAATCCTCCAGGTAATTGGAGTTCAGCATCCCAGCAGCAGAACCCATCACCTCAGCCAACGGAGATATCTACAAGTTAACTACAAAGTGCAAGGAAAACAAGTCAGTTTCTATACTAGACGTTACATCTTGCAGCTTATGCCAAAGGTTAACAGTCTATGCTTTTACGCCAAGACTGTGAAAACTTGAATTTTTACGCTGGAATCTCATTCCCAGGCGTAAAATCCAAGATTGGCAGTATACATAAAAAATCTGAAAGTCTGTGTTTTTACGCCAGACTGCCAAAGTTTTAGTTATTACGCCGGAGTTTTCATCCAGAGCGTAACACCCAAAATTTGTAGTATACGCCAAATTTTGACAGTCAAGGCTTTTACGCCAGACTGCAAAAATATGGAATTTTTACACTGACACATTAGAAATGTGGGCGTAAAGGATGAAACATCTCTGTGCATCATCTTCCTCGAAGAGGCATTTAGCACAGAAGATGACCTAGCGCATCCATGTACAACGTGTGCGGAGGGTTTTCTTCATTTTTCTCGTCCCAAAGGCTTTACCTATAACGCCCGGTGCACAGCTCGTCGGTGGGACGCTTTTCAGAGCGAGGTTCGCTCTGCCCGATCGGAGTCGCTCGTGCTTGAGCAGAAGAGCGAGAAGAGGAGGCAGCTTTCTTCCCCTTAGCAGTCGAAGATTTTTTCGGTGCCATTACTAAAAAACTTAGGGTGCTCGGAGAAGAAACGAAGGAAAGTGCTCAAAGAGACGAAGATTTTCTTTTGCAAAAGATAGGTGAAGAGTTTTCTCTCTGAAGGCCTTGGGGTATATATAGAGTTCACATTGACTCCTCGAATCCCTAACCAAATCCGATATTTAATATTCGGTTATGATTCGGGACTACGTCAGCCTATCATTTAGGGAAGACGGACAGTCAGCGAATTCAAAAAGTTTTTCGTGCAGAGCAGATTCGTAATTTTACGCCAAGGAGCTTGTTACGCTCGGCAGCTATAAATCTATGGTTTTACCCTCAGAGGCTATAAGTCTACGATTTTACGCCTGGATGCTTTTATGCTCGGTAGCTTTTACGCTCGAGAGGCTACAAACCTACGACTTCACGTTCAGAAGCTACAAATCTATGATTTCATGCTCAGAAGCTTTTTACGCTCAGAGGCGACAAATCTACGACTTCACGCTCAGAATCTTTCTTGTCAGAGGCTACAAATCTACAGTTTTACGCCCGGATGCTCTTATGCTTAGCAGCTTTTACGCTCGAGAGGCTACAAACTTATGATTTTATGCTCATCTATATTACAGATCTATGACTTTTCGCATATCTGAAAATACACAGGCCAGAGTATGCGTATATCTGAACAAATTTTAAGGCGGTCAATTGCAAGGGTTCACGCAGAAGATGCTCCTTCTTGGCTTCAAAATACCCGAAGTACCCAAAGCATACAGAGTCCAGCATTGAATATGACTCTTCTCCTTAGGTCGATTGGAAGTTCATCCGAAATCCAGTCATAATATTTTCTCGACAGTTCAAGCGTGGTCAGTTTTGACAACCATTTCTCGCCCTATTTCAAGGGATTTTCGGGAAATCACTCTTGAAGATGATGGTCTGAACAAAAATTCTTCTTATCAGAAGTGACAGTTCAGAATTCTACGCAACTCCTCGTTCAAAACAGCAGGATAGTTCGAATATTCGACTTAAATGCTAAGCGGCTTTCTGCGCATTCTTAGTTATGCATAAAAGATAGGACGGGACCAAATACTCTTTTTATCAGAGTCGGCGTAAAATCATTCAGACGTGTCAAAGCTACACATATTCAGACTTTATCATAGAAAAAAAATATGGCAAATCATCAGATGCGTAAAAGAAGACAATATTATTAATCATGTTTACATATGAGGGAAATCCAGTCTACAAGGGTTTTTTTTATCATCATGATTACATATGAGGGAAATCCCGTCTACAAAGGATTTCTTATCTTTATTTAAAGATCACGCCCAAAATCTGTTCTGCCAGGTTCTCGTATTGGTGGAGATCTTTTTCGTCTTCTTCAGCAGTTAATCGGCTTCCGCGACCGATTAACAAGAAAATGATTAATGGCGGGAGGATATAAAATTGGGCTTATGTAATTTTTCAGAGCCCATCCTCCATACGCCATGACAGATTGAGTTGAGGTTTTAGACCCAACTCAATACTCGAAGACAGGGCTAGTTTGTCTGCCCTCGTCCACGAACGACAGGAGAAGATACAGCTTGCAAGCTGTGTGGCCAAACGGGACCCTTTCTCTCTCCTGGACGAATCGCCATATAAAGTTGCTAATTATCCCGAGCAAAGGAAGCTATGATATCCTTCCATGATCCATTATTACAGAGAATATTTGCTCGAAGATGCCTTCTTTTTTGGCTCCTTACATGCTGAAAGAAATGGTCTTCTTCTTCCTCAAGTCGACCCAACGAACTCCGTCAATCATCTCTGTGTGGTGAAAGAAATGTAGGAAGAACAGGTTAACCCCTCAGCCTTTATATAGGCAAAAGAGAACACACCGAATCCCAACAAATCTCCAAGAATCTGACGAGAAATCAGCCTCGACGAACGAGTCAGACTTGACCGTTTCATTCTTCATTCAAAGTGTTTCAAATTACGAGAAATTTGAAAACTTTGAAGGGGGTCTTGTAGAAGCATGAAAAATACGCTGCAGAGTTTTACGCAGTATTTCAGTGCTGGGTGGCGTAAAACGTGACTTCAGAGCCCTCGGCGTACAAACAGAGCTTTATTGCTAGTACATCATAAAATATAGCTCCAAAACAACCCGTATAATGCAGTATTTCTAGGCTGCCTCAGTGTAAAAAGGTTGTTACATCGCCACTTTGGCATAAAAACTGCTCACTTTTAATGCGGTGGCAGGTTGTACGAGGAACTCTTCGTATTCCTCGAATAAATCTGTCAAATCATGCAGTGAACCTGACGTCTGGCTCTTGACAAAGAGTACTGCACGACTGCCCAGACGACGGCTGTAATGATGGTGCGGCATAGAGACCCAAACCGTCGTTTAGTGACATTTTCTTGATACAAAGTGCTCTTACACATTCAAGGGAATACGCTGCCTAGTTTTATACAGGCAGATGCGAGCTTTTATGCTCAACAAGAGACAAATGGACCGCCACGTCAAAAGCTGCTCTTCGTACAGAGCTCGAGGTGCGTCTCGGTAGTTAATGCACGTGATGGGGGCAGATCTCTGCATTTAATGTACGAGATTTGGTCCTATTTTTAAAGACTGGGTGAGCCATAATTACGGCTAATACGTCCACATCATCACCTCTGCATATTATGCCATCATGATATTTTTAGCTATAGGAACACGCTGTACGCTACCTCCTTGAAATACGTTGACCTGGCTATTTTCAGCTATAAGGAGTACGCCGTATGCTATCTCCTCGAAATACGCCAACTCAGGCTACATTTGCATTAGTGCGTAATGAGGCTATTTGGTCCAGAATTAGCTCAAGACCTCAGTCAAGGAAAGAGGATCGGCTATCTTCTACGCTAGCTACCTACCCATGCAGCATCAGGCTTCTACGCCTACTGGGCTTCTACGCCTACCTGGCCTCTACGCCAGTTTGATAACTATTTGGCTTCTACGCCATGGTGACAGTTATTGGCTTCTACGCCAACCTTTTCTAAGCGAGGGACAGCTACCTACGTGGCTTGCATGCCGTGGTCTTCGCAGCTGTTATACGCATTATCTCACAATGGGACACGCGTCACACACAGATTTAGAGGATTATTTATACGTGGGTGGCAGTTATTGTAACCACCACGTAAAAAGTGCCACACTCTCTACTATCTGGCTTCTACGCCGACTTGATGGTTACTGTCACTAAAACCCTATAAATAGAGACCTCTATTGACAGAGGTCCAGGGTCAAAAGGTTAAAAACTCGGAGAACAGAGGTCGAAGAGTCAAAAAGTCATAGAGAGAAGAGTTCAGACAGAGAGTAGTGATCAACGAATTTGGCATCGAGAATCCACTCCCCTTTGTAATCTTTGAAGCTTCTCCGTCTTCTACGGCACTTCTTCATCATCGTGTGGTCCAAGGGACAAAGTGATCGACTGCAGATCAGACTCCTATAGCAATATTTACCCAGATTAAAATTTGTACTTGACATCCTCGTATAGGATTAATTGTACTTCTTGTTTGTAAACCAAAGAGAGGGTTTTGTATAAACCTTATTTTATTTCTTTCGTTTATTATCAAACATACCCGCGATGGTCTGCTGCATCCAATACGATCTCCAATATTTTGCCTCCAAGGTGATGCACCACAAAGGGGTTGGAGAGTTCAATAGGGTAGAGTTATGTCACGACCCACACCTGATATAGGGGCATGAGTACGTGGGTACGTCCAGCCTACGCCGCAATATCGGTGGTAGAACACTGTCTAGGTCTCTATAATACTAAACATAACTCACAACATGTCAATGATATCAACTCCATAAGGTGGACAATAAAAATAAACATTGCTCAAGTTCATAATGTATACTCATCACAATAACTATAAGAAATAATGGCACGATAAAAGATAAGAAGTACTGACATAAGTTAAGCACAACAACTCAAAACAGAGATAAAACTAAAGTCTAGCTGTCTATAATAAATAGTCTCAACAAAGTCTCAACATAAGTCTCAACATAACCTCAACATAAGTCTCAAAATAAGTCTCAAAATAAGTCTCAAAGATGCATAAAATAACTGTCTAAATAGCTGCAGGTAGTGTCTCCTCTAAAGGAAGGGTCTCTTCTAGGATCTCTGGTATGTAGTCTCCCTCTATACCTGGTCCATAGTGTGTGGGACAGAAGTCCTCAAGATCCTCTGGAAAAATATATCCAGTCAGGATTAGAACGAAGTACAAGCACTAACAGCCGTTCCATTTATATTGACAAAAACTATAATACAGTGTAAAAAAATACAAGATGGAGATAAAAATTAGAAATAAGAAAACCTGGTGAGTATGAAATACTGGAATAAGAAATACTGGAGAATATATCATCATCAATAGCACAACTAGCAATGAACATAACTATAAGTGAATACTAGAATAATGAACTGGAAATACATGAATATAATATCTAGCTAAGTGTGTGAAACATCAGTCTATCACGTGATCAGCTTGGGACAGATCAGGCTTGTTACATATGATTAGCTATGATTCATGTAAGGTCAGGATAACCATCCGGTTAGCTATGATGGGAGCAATAGTTAGGCTAATCATATATAATAGGCTATGAGGCATGTAATGGTCAGGCTGCACCCGACGTGATGTGTGGAGTGAGCCATGATGCATGTAGAGTGGGTTATGATCACATAATCTACTAATATTTTGCTGCCCCCAGCTAGCACGATAGATTCCAATCACGACTCCTCGTGATAGGACTCGATAATGCTACACCGTGTATCCAATAGTGTCAGAATCAAGTACGCTATAGAACTAGAATCATAGAGATGATCAACATAATAAAAACTGTCAGAGAATGTACTCGCCTGTGGTCCTGAGTTGGCAATACCAATATCCTGTTTCTGAAGTCTCGTCTGAATAATCCAACGGTCCTATATACATAATATAATAATATAGCATCTGTTGTTACACTAGAACTCACACAAATATAATTACACTAAACTCAGAAACTACGCTAGGGGTAATAACTTGTCAACTAGCAGGGTCAAGTATGCGTCTAAATGCACGGGTATCATGTTCTCGATTACTGTGCATAATAAGACAGTAACTGGCACTAACACATGTCTAGCCAGTACGTTCGTGTATACAAGGCAGACAGTTCACTAATACTCAGGGTCATATAGTCATATGTAAATACGGGATACCCACAAGTAACACTTATGGCCATACAATATCTATAATACTGTTATACATAGGTACTAGCAATCAAATTTCCACACAATATATATATATATATATATATATATATATATATATATATATATATATATCAAACTAATTGTTATACACACACGCACGTACATGCAACTAGTTATTAGGTTTACCTACACAGTGCATACAATCATATATAACAAGCACCTCGAAGTAATATGCTATCACTAGTACCATTCACACATATACACACAAATCACGAAAGAAGGCAAGTCGAACCTGTGCGTGCACGTGAACAAGGAGGGTGTAATCAACATCGAGGGAGGTCGTCGAATGGAGATGGTGCTCGGGCTGCTGTCACGGCAGAGGGGCTCGGGCTCCGACGAGCTGCTGTCGGCGGTGGATGATAGGGATGGAGCGGTCGACTGTTGCGGTGGAGGCGGTGTAGATGATGTCGGATCCGGCGGGCTACTGTGATATCGGAAGGGAGATTGACGAGAAGGTTGCTCCGGTGGGATGGCGTCGTGTCATGGTGGCAGTGGAGTTGGTGATGACGGGGTTGCTCGGCGGTGTCGTTCAGGCGGTCGGGTCAGGGGGTGTCGAGTGGTGTAGATGGTGATGGTGATGATGATGATGGAGGTCGATGACGACGGGGAAGTCGGTAGCTGGTGGTGTAGTCGGGGAGAAGGATGATGATGATGAAGTCGATGGTCGAAGACTGGGGCGAGTGGCGATTATGCCCAAGCGGAGAACGGTCAGGATGATGGTGAACAGGTCAGGGAGGAGAGGTTTCGACGATTGTGGTGATGAGTTAAGGATGTCAGGGAGGAGGTGTAGTCGGCTGCTAAAGAAGTTGCTCAGGGAAGGACGTGTCCCGGCAGAGGAGGAGGACGGTCGTGGTGGTGGAGTTGCTATCTGAGGGGAGTCGGGAACTGGGCTGCTGTCGGGGTCGTGCCGTCGGGGATGTGAGGTCTGCGGGTGAGTCGCTGATTCGGCGGTGCAGTCCAGGCGCTAAGGCAGAGGTCGACGGCATGGCATGGGAAGTCTGGCAGCGGGGATGGCCGGGGAAATTAGCGGTTCAGTGGTGAGCCGGTCGGCCGCGGGATGGAGAGGGTGGTGGTGATGGTGGTTGTAAATAGTTAGGGTTTTGATGTTTTATGATATTGATGAAAATAATAGGAGAAAAAGTGTTTATATATGGGGAGAAAATAGAGATATGTAAACCTAGGGATTAGGGCCGGCCAAGTACTCCTTGGGATTGGGGTTGGCTTTTTCATGAAAAAAATTTGGAGGGCTAGGATTGAGTGGGTTTGAATGGAGGGTGGAGATGACTTAAGGAAAAAGTTTAGTGTGTTGTGCACTCCTAAAAAAAAGGGAAAAATTATATGTATGACCGGTTAATGAGGGGGAGATGTTTCTTCACGTGTTGGATCCAATGGGAGGTGGACACCTCATTGCTTTTTTGCATAAAAGCCCCCAACAATTGGAAAATTGTACAAATAATGGGATTTGGGATTGGATAAGAAAAAATACCATGTTTGGTGTGATGTAGTGGATCAAAAGGGTGCGTGGTATTTAGTATGAAGCTTGAGGGTGTGAGTGGGGGTTTGGTTTAGTGTTGGGTCAAGTTTTAGGTTAAGTTGGGTCCTTATACCAATTTATTTAAAATTAATATAAATGGTGCTCTTAAATTAATTTGAAGTGCATAGGTTTAAAATTAGGTGGGACACAAGTATCATGGATGCAGAAGACTCATAATAGAATATTATTATAATTTGGGTTGCATAAAATGGGTCGAGATTGTATCTCCAATTTCGATTGGAACAGACAAAGATGCAAAGTTGAATTTATTTGGAAATAAAAGTAAACGTCTGCGATGAATATTGTGCGACTAAAATGAAGCACAAAAGAGCACATTTATAAGTTACAAAAAGGTCCGAATGGAAGACTAGCACGTCTAGGACAAGGGTATAAAATTTGTTGGAAGGCAAAAGCTAGTGTAACGCTCCAAATATCGAAGCAACGGTAAGGTACAACAATGAATAAAAATTACGGTAATAAATTGTAATACCAATAATTAATCCCAAAAAATATTAATTAAATCCATAATCCTATATTTTTTTCAGGGTTTCATCTAGTGGGTTTCTAGGTCCAGTCCACTAACTCATGCATTAAAGAACACAATATATATATATATATATATATATATATATATATATATATATATATATCATGCAATTATTTAAAAATAAAAATATACACAATAATTATAATAAATAAAAATGACAAAATTATCCCTATTTTAGAATGTGGTAGTGACAAGTCTACCCTCCTTAAAAAATTTTATCCTCGAAATTGAATTAAACTTAGCACAAGAACATACAATCAGACAAAGAATTTTACCTCAAGCTTGTGCTCTGATGCTCAAATATTTACACATATTGTGTTGTACTAGACCCACACTCTCAACTATGGCATCAACTCAATTATCCCCAAACACCCTTATATATGTGATGCACTCAACATTCTGATATACTCAAACACTATGATATGCATCACCTGGACACACCTTCATCTTCTATCATACACTTAACTCTGGCACATTTACTCTCTAATTCCTATCCCTATACACTGATACCCACATCGATTAATCACTAGTTCATAAAATATCCATAGATACATCCATATTACATATACCTGTCTATTGATACCAAAATATGACACCAAGAACCTCTGATATAACTATAGGTCAAATAATGCATCCAAAGTTTGATACCCCTATCCCTTTGGTACTACTGTATCTACTACAAGCACACCCACTGCTGGCTCTCTTATCTACTGCAATTATTTTTACTAGTTGTTCTTATCACTCAAGTGCACACCAAGTGCAACACAGCACACTAAGTACTTCTCCCTCTAATACAACTCTAGATGGACACCCAAGTCAGTTTGTAGTGCCATCTTAGACATGCTCAAGCCAACAGATCCTTACACATGCACATCATCTACTCATATACTAATAAACATTTCTAACCCACATCTATCTAAGTATACATATATATAATCACTGTCTCTAACACTCAAGGTATACACAAATACACCAATTGTTTACACCCCTCAACTGTGTACTAATATTTGCACTGCCTGGATTACTTGCACTATTACTTCCAATAATTTTCTATCCATATTAACTGATACACCAATCTAATATTATCACACGAAGTACTTACTATTACTAGCACAATTCTCAACTAATCCTTGATATAGAAATACTAGCACTATTGGTATAGTAATACTAGCTTCATCATTAGGTTACCTCATCACACTCACTAGAACTCATAATCACTTGCACTAGTTATTAACTTCTATAATACGTATGCTTCACTTCACTCCCAAAGGCAGACATATGGTTCCATATCTCTATTGATGTATAAGTATCTCCCCTTAACATTTTACAGACTGATACACTAATCAGTGATACACTTCATACCTTCCATGACCAATCTTGATATTTCTCAACCCATGACACACTATTGGAATTTTCTAATACTCATGCTTCCACTTTCATGAACTCCCACACTGACACTCATCACCCACTGTGCATCCTATACATAATTTCTAGACACTCTTTCATCTATTGCTTCCAATCCATCACTGGCCTCAATATCAGGTGATACATTCATCATTAGTCATATACCGGTGCACTCATATCTAATCACATCAAGGCCCTACTTTTACCTGTAACAAAGTCTTACTACTTAGCACAATGTATTCTTATTTCCTCACACTCTCCTATCCACTTATGGGTACCCTCCTACTATGGCACACTCATTAATACACTTTATGCATATATATTTCTTTACTCTTGACATACGCAAGTATCAACCACCAAATTGCACATCATGCTCCATTAATTTTCTATATAATTTTCTTGATACTTAATTGTTTATATGGATCACCCAACTACATGAATTCACGACTATCCTGGACTGACATGCTGACTCTGATACTAACTCCTGGAACCCTCACTGATACTCTTTACTCCCCCTTCTACCTATAATACCAGTACTAACTATAATGACACCTATCATAGAACTATTGCTACAAGGTACTACGCTATGGGTTATCTCTAGATTGATGCCCGTTGCTCACATGTCCAACCAAGAAATACTTACAGACTCACAAGCCACACTCCCAACAGTCAACACTGATACTCAAGACACAGACCTAATTGCAAGTCACCAATTATCACACTAACAAGGAACCCTAATGGAAAGAAGCTCAAAAAGAAACTGGACTAAGGACTGAAGGTATCTCTACTGCTAGCAAAGAAAATGATGGAACAAGTTCCTATAATAACATAAGTGGACAAGTATTGAGATGATAATTTAAGAACCAATTTAAGATACAACCTGATAATCATATACGTTTGTCTAAAATCATGACATTCAGAATCTTTGCCACGCCAGTAAGCATAGCTGTGATAAATGATAGGTTCCATAACTAAGGTATGCAACTCTATAATCATGTCATCTAGAATCCTCACCACGTCAACCAGTTATGGCTGTGAGAAACTCTAAATTTCATAACTAAGATATGTACATCCCAATTCAGGTTCTTATGTTTCTACCACGACGGCTAATGTGGCTGTGATAAACTCCAGGCTCCATAACCAAAGCAGACGTTTCACCTTTCTCACTGTCCTCGTCAACATATGTCATCAGATGCTACCATAAATTTTAGTCCGTAAAGTTTATCTCGATAAGAAATCAAACTCAACAATGACACCAAGAATTAAATTTAACAACTGATCAACAAGAATCAAATTCAATAACAACAAGTGAGAACGGACGAAAACAAGGAAAATGATTTAAATTAAAAATTATAATAAGATTCTCAAGGGTCGTCCCAGGAATCTCTCAAAATTTGTGATTGAGTATTCTCTTTCATCCTAGTATCCTTTGTCCTATATCCTATTGCAGCCTCGTAGTAGTACAACTAAGTCATTACACTACCACGACATCATACTACTTGCGAAGCCTGACCTGCATGGGCCACCACTAAAAATGTGTCACGAGTACGTGGGTACGTCCAGCCTACGCCGTAGCATCGGCGATAAAACGCTGTCTAGGTCTCTATAATACTAAACATAACTCACAACCTGTCAATGATATCCACTCCATAAGGAGGACAATGAAAATAAATATTGCTCAACAGTTCATAATGTATACTCAATCACAATAACTATAAGAAATAAATGGCACGATAAAAGATAAGAAGTACTGACATAAGTCAAGCACAACAACTCAAAATAGAGATAAAACTAAAGTCTAGCTGTCTAACATAAATAGTCTCAACAAAGTCTCAACATAAGTCTCAACATAACCTTAACATAAGTCTCAAAATAAGTCTCAAAGATGCATACAATAACTATCTAAATAGCTGCAGGTAGTGTCTCCTCTAAATGAAGGGTCTCCTCTAGGATATCTGGTATATAGTCTCCCTCTATACCTTGTCCATAGTGTGTGAGAAAGAAGTCCTCAAGATCCTCTAAAAAAATATATCCAGTCAGGATTGGAACGAAGTACAAGCATTAACAGCAGTTCCATTTATATTAACAAAAACTATAATACAGTGTAAAGAAATACAAGATGGAGATAAATACTGGAAAAAAAATACCGGTGAGTATGAAATACTGGAATAAGAAATACTGGAGAATATATAATCATCAATAGCACAACTAGCAATGAACAAAACTATAAGTGAATACTAGAACAATGAACTGGAAATACATGAATAGAATATCTAGCTAAGTGTGTGAAACATCAGTCTATCATGTAATCAGCTTGGGACAGATCAGACTTGTTACATATGATTAGCTATGATTCATGTAAGGTCAGACTAACCATCCGGTTAGCTATGATGCGAGCAATAGTCAGGCTAATCATATATAACAGGCTATGAGGCATGTAATTGTCAGGCTGCACCCGACCTGATATGTGGGGTGAGCTATGATGCATGTAGAGTGGGATATGATCATATAATCTACTAATATTTCTCCGTTCCCAGCTAGCACGATGGATTCCAATCACGACTTCTCATGACAGGACTCGATAATGCTAACCCATGTATCTAATAGTGTCAGAATCAAGTACGCTATATAATTAGAATCATAGAGATGATCAACATAATAAAAACTGTCAGAGAATGTACTCGCCTGTGGTCCTGAGCTGGCAATACCAATATCCTGTTTCCGAAGTCTCATCTGAATACTCTAACGGTCCTATCTACATAATATAAAAATAATATAGCATCAGTTGTTACACTAATGCTCACACAAACATAATTACATTGAACTCAGAAACTATACTAGGGGTGATAACTGGTCAACTAGCAGGGTCAAGTGTGCGTCTAAATGCACGGGTGTCATGTCCTCGATTACTGTGCATAACAAGATAGTAACTGGCACTAACACATGTCTAGCCAGTACGTCAGTATACACAAGGCAGACAGTTCACTAATACTCATATTCATATAGTCATATGTAAATACGGGATACCCACAATTAACACTTATGGCCATACAATATCTATAATACTGTTATACATAGTACTAGCAATCAAATTTCTATACAATATATATATATATATATATATATATATATATATATATATATATATATATATATATATATATATATATATATCGAACTAATTATTATACACACACGCACACACATGCAACTAGTTATTAGATTCACCTACACAGTGCATACAATCATATGTAACAAGCTCCTACGAAGTAATATGCTATCCCTAGTACCATTCACAAATGTACACACAAATTACGAAAGGAGGCAAGTCCGAACCTGTGCGTGCACGTGAACGAGGAGGGTGTAATCGACGTCGAGGGAGGTCATCGATTAGAGATGGTGCTCGGGCTTCTCGGCTGCTGTCACGGTGGAGAGGCCCGGGCTCCGGTGAGCTGCTGTCGGCGGTGGATGATAGGGATGGAGAGGTCGACTATCGCGGTGGAGGGGCTATAGATAATGGCGGATCCAGCGGGCTGCTGTGATATCAGAAGGGAGATCGACGAGAAGGCTGCTCCGGTGGGATGGCGTCGTATCATGGTGGCTGTAGAGTTGGTGATGATGGGGTTACTCGGCGGTGCCATTCAGTCAGTCGGGTCAGGTGGTATCGAGTGGTGTAGATGGTGATGGTGATGGTGATGGTGATGATGATGATGATGATAGAGGTCGACGATGACGGGGAAGTCGGTAGCTGGTAGTGCAGTCAGGAAGAAGGATGATGATGATGAATTTGGTGGTCGAAGACTGGGGCGAGTGGCAGTTGTGCCCAGGTGGAGGACGGTTGGAATAATGGTGAGCAGGTCGGGAAGGAGAGGTTTCGACGATGGTGGTGATAAGTTGAGGATGTCGGGAAGGAGGTGTAGTCGGCTGCTAGAGTATTTGCTCGGGAAAGGACGTGTCCCGGCGGAGGAGGAGGACGGTCGTGGTGGTGGAGCTGCTATCGGAGGGGAGTCGGGAACTGGGCTGCAGTCGGGGTCGTGCGGTCGGGGATGTGAGGTCTGCGGGTGAGTCGTTGCTCCGGCGGTGGAGTCCAGGCGCTCAGGCAGAGGTCGACGACATAGCATAGGAAGTCTGGCAGCGGGGATGGTCGAGGAAATCAGCGGTTCAGCGGTGAGCAGGTCGGCCGCGGGATGGAGAGGGTGATGGTGATGGTGGTTGTAAATAGTTAGGGTTTTGATATTTTGTGATGTTGATGAAAATAATAGGAGAAAAAGTATTTATATATGGGGAGAAAATAGGGTGATGTAAACCTAGGGATTAGGCCGGCCAAGTACTCCTTGGGATTGGGGTTGGCTTTTTCATGAAAGAAATTTGGAGGGCTAGGATTGAGTGGGTTTGAATGGAGGGTGGAGATGGCTTAAGGTAAAAGTTTAGGGTATTGTGCACTCCTAAAAAAAGGGAAAAAATTATATGTATGACTGGTCAATAAGGAGGAGATGTTTCTTCATGTGTTGGATCCAATGAGAGGTGGACACCTCATTGCATTTTTGAATAAAAGCCCCCAACAATTGGAAAATTGTACAAATAGTGGGATTTGTGATTGGATAAGGAAAAAAACTATATTAGGTGTGATGTAGTAGATAAAAAGGGTGTGTGGTGTTTAGTATGAAGCTTGAGGGTGTGAGTGGGGGTTTGGTTTGGTGTTGGGTCTAGTTTTGGGTTAAGTTGGGTCCTTACACCAATTTAATTAAAATTAATGTAAATGGTGCTCTTAAATTATTTGGAAGTGCATAGGGTTAAAATTAGGTGGAACACAAGTGTCATGGACGCAGAAAACTCAGAATAGAATATTATCATAATTTGGGTTGTGAAAAATGGATTGACGTTATGTCTCCAATTTTGATTGGAACGGACAAAGATGCAAAGTTAGATTTATTTGGAATTAAAAGTAAACGTCTGCGATGAATATTATGCGACTAAAATGAAGCACAAAAGAGCACATTTATAAGTTACACAAAGGTCCGAATGGAAGACTGGCACGTCTAGGACAAGGGTATAAAATTTATTGGAAGGCAAAAACTAGTGTAGCGCTCCAAATATCGAAGGAACGGTAAGGTACAACAATGAATAAAAATTACGATAATAAATTATAATCCCAATAATTAATCCCTAAAAATATTAATTAAACCCATAATCCTATATTTTAGTCAGGGGTTCATCTAGTGGGTTTCTAGGTCCAGTCCACTAACTCATGCATTAAAGAACACTATACACACATATATATATATATATATATATATATATATATATATATATATATATATATATATATATATATAACCAATTATTTAAAAATAAAAATATACACAATACTTATAATAAATAAAAATGACAATTTTTTTTTCTATTTTAGAATGTGGTAATGACAAGTTACTCAATCACTACTTGATGGGTTGGATTTTATTACACAATCGATCCTTACACTGACACCCATGAAGGAATGTTGGAGGGGGATGTTGTTATCTGCCACTACCGGGGGATAAAGTGGAAGTGCGAGGATGTGCCCTCTTGTAGGAGGGAGCTTACTTATCTGAATGGTTGGACATTCTTTAGCACCGTCCCCAAATTCATTGAGGGAGAAAAGAGTGTTATTTACTGAGACAGTAGGGTAGTTGATCGTTCTCTATCGGTGAAACTATACTGCTGGCTCCTCGCTATCCGTCCTTCCCATTTGGTGTATCATTATTGGACTGACGTCTACTTGGAACCCTATCTACCCAGTCGGTTTGCTCGTCAATTTGGGTACTACCAACTTCTGTTGGATACTCCTAGTGCTTCCCTCAGGTATTGCGATAATCTGCTCGATGGTGCTCGTGCGTGGAGCTACTATGCCTCCGTCGAAACCCAAGCTAAGTTTGGATTACTGGCGGCCGGCGTCGTACCGCCCATGCTATTTGCTGTAGGGAGTCTCTACTGCACAGTCAATGCTCCCCCGTCTGATTATGACCCTAGGACGAGCTACCTGGCAGGCACTGTTTTTGCACCTCCGTCTTCGAAAGTTCGACGAATGCCCAAAAAGGGCAAGGGCGTGGCCCAACTTTTGCTTGTTGACTCAGACCCATCGACTGACGAGGGGACTCCATCTAATGGACCTCCTTCTTCTAAGTGCAAGACGACTGTGGCTCGCTACCAGAGTCATTCCAAGCGAGCGCGAGTCAAGAAGGTTCCGGATGCGGGGCTTATAGAAGGATCTGATCCTCTTGCGGAGGATGTAAGCGAGGAGATAGGACCCAGTGCGCTGGTGTCTTTTAAACCGGACCCCACTTGGACGCGATAAAGGTGTCCTTAAGACCTCTTAATTTGATTCTTGCGACTCCTTTATATGAATATCTTTCTTCTGGTCCGTTTAAAATTTTGCAGCCACAGGGGAGAATGGATCACCCTCGGCGGTCTACAGCTGCTAGGGTCTCTTACGCAGAACGAGAGGAAGAGTCGATGTCTCCTAATCCTGAGGTCGCGACTGAGGTGCCTGCCCCTGAGAATTTAGGCGGGCATATCCCCGATGAGGAGCTGGTAGAACCGGCTACTCCCTACATCTCGATGAATGACCCGGACGTTGTCGAGGTGGCTCAACAAATCTCATCATTTATTCTGGGTATGTTGTTTCGCCTTTTCTCGAGAGATGAGATCTTTCGTCTTCAGTTTTCTATTTTGTTGGTGCGGTCGGTCACATGTGATTTTGGCCCTGCAGACTCAACTTCTCCTCTGATGATGGTGAATGTGGCCTCTGAGGAAGATGCGAAAGAAGATAAAGATTGGGGGCTGGTTTAAAGGAAGTACATTCTTCCTCCCCCTACTAGGGTTGGAGAACATCCAAAGGAACCTTCTGTTGCTGTTAGTGGAGGGGAAGCCTCTACCTCTGTGAGTCTACCTGGTGTGGCGACCGCTTTGTTGCCTCCGCGGGGTGACGTTGGACGACCTGAAGTTGCAGCTTCCTCAGTTGCTGGGGACATCGGCTCTCCAGCGGGGTCCATTCCTGGCCTTGTCAAGGTGAAGGCCAAGCTTACCAGTTTTCCTGGCATCCAGATACTAAATTTGGCGGGACAGAGCTTGGCTGCTGCAAAAGCAGTTCATCGTCCGATACCTCTGGTTCCACCATCCAACTTTTCGAGTGTTGTCCCCTCTGTTTCACAGGCTACTTTAACTATCAAATTGCCTATAATTCCTTTAGCTTCAGCTCCCTTGATGCCCTCTACGGAAGTTGCGTGATGGCTACTTCGAAAGTTATCCTTCTGGGCTTCTACATATTATTGAAGCAAGGGATCCAAAATATACTAGTTAGAGGGATGCCCTTTGTTTGGTCCAGGCACGGTACCCTGGGGCAGATACAGATTTTGAAGACCCTCCCTGGCTCTGAGAAGATAGCTAACCTGTTGTTTCAGAAATTAATTGAAGTGAAACAACGCTTGGACGAGTTACAGTAGGTGCGACATGATGACGTTGCTGCGACTGTGGCCACGGAGTATGAACCCCTCCTGGACTCCATAAAACAAGTGAAGTCTGCCTATGGACAAACCAAGGTGGGTCTTGAGCAGGAACTCAGGAAACTTGAACTCCAACGTATTGCGTTGGACGCAGATGAGGGGGCTAGTTTTGCCTGGAAAGATGGTTTCTCTCACAATATTACTGAGATCCAAGCGCAGATTGCACAACTCGAGGCCAACCTTATGATCCTGGAGGGTGACGTTCGCGAGGCCCATTAAGAGTGGTAGGTTATCGGCGCGTATTCTCTCACTGTAGCCCAGTCTTCTGCCGCTATTGAAGGGACTTTGAAGAGACTGGAGGAGAAGCACCAGTCTCACGCTCACCTTGATAGTCCTGTTGTCGTAACTCAAGAAGCCGAGCGCCGAGTCAGGAGTCGAATTGATGCCAGAGTAGCTAGTCTCTGAGAATGCTTAAAGGAGTTGTGCACTGATCAGTAGTATCAGTGGTTGTCTCTTCCTTTTTATTTTGATTGAGGCATTGGTAAGTCCTCAAATGTCATTTTCTTTTAGTTCCCCTTTTAGGAAAAAATAATAAAAAAGAATTTTTTTACTATATGTTGGAATTATCCTTATAAACTTTGGGTATTGTACTAGAGGTGATGGACATAGTACAACACCGTAGTTGCCAAGGACATCCCACTAGGGGATCTTTTGAGGACTTATTACTTCTTGCGTACGAGAGTGTAAGTAATAAGTTCGAAACGGGCCTTGCCAGAGGTGATATGGCAGTGGCAAGTTGGATGAACTTAACACCATTGGCGCACTAAAATTTAAGAGCAGGTGATAAGTTGAGATGATGACTGGTGATAGTCGTAGGCAGAGGTTTGCTCAGAGGTCACTTGGACATGGCAAACTCTCGGGGGAGGATGTGAGGACGATAGCTCAGAGGTGACGTAGATGTGAGATAATCAATAGTCATACCGAGAGGTTAGGTACAATCCCGATATTTTTGTGGAAGGAGAAGGAAGCGTGCCAGAGGTAGTATGGACGTGGCTATTTGCTTCCTTTAAGAAAATTTCACTAGGGAGCTTTGGTGGACTTATTACTTTTTATGCACTAAGGTATACGTAATAAGTTCGAAAGTAATCCCTATCAGAGGTAATATAGACGTGATAGGTTTTGTGGACCCATTACTTTTTACGTATTTTAGTGCACGTAATAGGTTTGAGACAAGCCATGTCAGAGGTGATATGGACGTATCAGTTTTTGTCGACCCATTACTTTTTGTGCAGGTTAGTTCTAGTAATAGGTTTGAGACAAGCCCTACCAGAGGTGATATGAACATGATAGTTTTTGTGAACTTAACACCGCTGGTGTACCTTGGTGAGTACGAGTGATAAGTGGGGATGACAACCGATATCAGAGGTAATATGGACGTGATGATCGATAGACAAAACCTGAAAGGTTTGCTCAGAGGTAATATGGATGTGGCAAACTCAGCTGGGGAGAAATATTAGGACAGTAGTTCAGAGATAATATGGACGTAAACCAATGTCCGAGAAACTCACTGAGGAGTGATTAGTTGGGTGTGGTTTATCCAAAAATGAAGATAGACTTGAGAATTATTCCACTGGGGAGATTGTTAGCATGATAGCTCAGAGGTAAATGTGAACATGGCTAGCATCTAACAGGATAAGTTTGAGTGGTCATTGTGGTAGTGCACAAATGGACCTAAGGACTGCTCCGCTAGGGAGACTTTGAGGATCCATCATCTGTTGCGTATCAAGGACTCCTAAATACAAATAATTTCTTAATAAAGAAGGGGAAATATTGTACATAGAAAATTACAAAGAATGAAGAACCAAGAGTATAGAGATGTACATCTTGATTACCCGGCTGGTGATGAGGGGAGTACAATTCAAGTTTAGACGTAGTACTTTTTCAGGAACTTGCCATTGATAGTCATCATGAGCAAGTCACCGTTGGATTTCGCGAGCCGGTAGGCGCCGTTGGAGAGTACCGATTCTACGATGAACGACACTTCCTATTTGGGTTAGAATTTGCCAGCCGTCTTGTGGGTTATAACCATCAGCCTCCTTACAGTCAGGATGAGATCACCCACTTGGTAGGTCCTCTTCTTCACCCGTTTATTGAAGGCTCCAGAGAGACGTGCTTAGTATAACTCAATTCGTTGTTGAGCTAAGAGATATTTCTTGTTGAGTGCTTCTAACTCTTGTAACCGTCGGTAGTGATTGTCGTCAACGGTTAATTGGTTGGAGAGAGCCACTCGGAGTGAAGGAATTTAAATTTCAAGCGGGATGACCGCTTTGCTTCCGTACACCAAAGAGAAAGGCGTATTGCCAGTAGCTGTCTGGACCGTTGTTCAGTAGGACCAGAGACATTCACCCAGCTTCTCATTCCAGTCGTATTTATTAGAAGACACAAATATTTTAAGAAGTTTTATAATGGTCTTGTTGAAGGCTTCTGTCAGACCATTCGATGCTGAGTTGTAGGCAGTTGACGCTATATTTTGAATTCGATTTTTATCACAGAACTGGTAGAATGCATGGCTTACAAACTATGGACCATTGTCATGGATGATCCTTCCTGGCAAGCCGAAGCGATAAATGATGTAATGCTTGACGAAGCTGATCATATTGAACGTCTTGACTTCCGTGGGTGGTACAACTTCCGCCCACTTGGAGAAGTAGTCGGTGATGGTAAGGATGAACTGATATCCCTTAGATGAAGGTGGACTAATCGGCCCAATGATATCCATACCCCAGGCTTCGAACGGCCAGAACGCAACAGTCGAGTGTAGGATCTCCAAGGGTTGGTGGATGAAGTTTGCTTGGATTTGGCACGCTTGGTACTTCCTTGCATAGTCGACGGCATCCACTACCATTATGGGCCAATAGTAGCCCAAACGCCGGAGACGGTCCTGCAGCTTTGGACCGGGTTGGTGGGCACCGCAAATTCCATCATGGGCTTCCCGAAGTTCCTGTTTGGCTTCTGTATTCTATAGGCATCGTAGCAGAAGACCGTCGTATGAGCGGCGATACAGCATCTTAGTAGCCGTATTGTAGTAGAACCATAGGGAATATCTTCTGACGGAAGTGACTTCCTTCGGGTTCTCTGGGTGAATTCCGTAGACTGCATAATCGATGAATGAAAGTCTCCAATCTTGAGAGTCATTGCTCTTCTCTACTGAGTATCTCCGACATAGAGAGAGATTGTTCTTTGGGCAGACCAGCTCCTGACCGACCATATTGATCAGTTCATGGGTATTAGCTGGAACAACTAGAGAGGTTGTAAGTCCGGCTAGGGTGTCTACCTCGATATTTTGCAGTTGAGGAACATGCTCAATGAAGAATACCTAGAAGGTCGAGATGATGCCAAGCGCAGCTTGGTGGTAAGAAATTAGGTCTTTGTGTCAGACTTCGTACTCACCCCAGACTTGGCTGATTATTAATTTAGAATTGCCATAGGCTTCCAGGTAGTCAACTCCCACTTTTTTAGTGATTTTTAGTCCAATGATAAAAGCGTTATACTCTGCCACATTGTTGGAGCATGGCGTAGTGAGAGAGTGAATGCGGTTGATAACCAGATCATATAGAGAGGTCAACACTATCCCGACTCCAACAACGATATTGCCTTTGGGCCCTGTTCTCGAAGCTCCGTCGAAGAACATTCGCCAAACGGCTTCGTAAAGTTACGTTTGAGAGTGCCACTTCGTCTGGAATCTCATCGTAGAGTTTCGAGGTTTTTGTCACCCGATGGGCTGCCAGGAAGTCAGCCATTGCTTGACCCTTGACAGTTTTCTGTAGAACAAATACCATGTCGTATGGAGACAGTAGTGTAGCCCAGGTAGCCAAACGGGAATTGAGCGCCCCTGCTTTGGTCATGAGGACTCTCAGAGGATTGACTCACGAGATTACATGAATGGTTTGTCCAGCCACGTAATATCGAGCCTTCTGGATAGAAAATACAAGAGAAAGGCATTCCTTCTCAAATGGGGTGTACCTGTGCTCCGCTCCAACCATCATCCGGCTAAGATAGTAGATGACATGCTTGTAACCTGCATTACTATTTTAGGCTAACAGAGCACCGAGGGAGTAGTCCATTGCATGCACATAGAGCATGAAAGGCTTTCCTACGACTAGGGCGACCATCACTGGAGGGTTTATTAGGTATTCCTTGACGTCGTCGAAGGCACGCTGGTATTCTTCATTCCAAACAAAGGAGACACCTTTCTTCATGATCTGGGTAAATGATCGATAATGCCCAGAGAGGTTTTATATAAACCTCATGATGTATGCAAGTCTTCCTTGAAGGCCGCGGAGTTCCCAGAGGTTCTTCGGCGGGTTCATATCAAGGATTTCTTTAGTTTTGTCGGGGTCTATATGAATACCCTGAGAAGTGATGATAAAGCCCCATAATTTGCTGCTGGAGACTCCCAGGAAAAATTTGGTAGGGTTCATCTTGACCTGGTGCGTACACATGAGATCGAACACAGTCTTCAAGTTGCAAGGCCACTCAAATTCAGATTGCAGGAGAAACCCTAACCTAGCTTGGGGAAGACAACTGCTAATGTCCGGGAAGCTGTGGATAAAATCCAGGTTACTATTCAGGAACCAGTGGTCACTGACAAAAGGCGGTCATCCGTGAGGTGATCACCTTTGGAGCGACTTTTGACGGTGATGTCATTGACGTAATACTCGACCGTCTTGCATAGATGCTCACGAAAGATGGTGCTCATAGCTCGCTGGTATATAGCACCTGCGTTCTTCAGACCAAAGGACATTATTGTGTAGCAGTACACTCCTATCGACGATCGAAATGATGTATGATTCTGATTATCAGGGGATATGTTGATCTGATTATAGCCTGAGAATCTGTCCATGAAGGACATGCGCTCGAAGCCACAAGTATTATCGATCATTATGTTTGTGATCGGAAGAGTGAATTCGTCTTTAGGGCACGCCGTGTTTAGATTATGAAAGTCAATGCAGATCTAGAACTTCCCGTTCTTTTTGACGATGGACACGATGTTGGCTACCCAGTCCAGATATTTTTCTTTGCGGACGAAGCCACTATCTATCAGTTTATTGACTTCGGCTTCGATGGCGTTCATTATGTCTGGCCAGAACTGCTATTGCTGCTGCTTGACAGGCTTGGCGTTCTGTGAGATGTTGAGCTTGTGGATCGTTATTTGTGGATCCAGTCTCGACAAGTCTTCGTAGCTCTAGGTAAATACATCAATGTATACCCTAATGAGCTATAACATGGATTCTTATTCATCATTAGTCAGACTCTTGTTGATAAAGATTGGTTTGGGGAGGATTCGTCACACAAATTAACTTTAAGACTTTATCCTTGGTAGGAGGTTCTCTTTGTTCGAGCCGCATCTTCCATTGTGCGTTTAGGCGTTGGGCCTACGGTTCTACTTCAAAGAGTTCCAGTAGATCTTTGTCGTCTTCCTCAGGTCAGCTGTGTCACGCCCCAGTCCCAAAATACACGGGACCAGGCCACGTGGCAATGGCCAACTAATACGTCTCCGAGGGATTACCCAATTTAATGGACCCAACGAAACGTACTACGCTGTCCTAAAAACTAACAGGTCTAATACTATCATACATCAGGCAGTGTTTAATCTCATCCGCATTATAACAAGAAGTACTGATATAAATAATGAAAAATAAGTACAGAGTTTGAAATATCATAGTACCATCCAGAATGTCTGATGGGAACAAACCCACAACAAATGATGAAATAAGAGTACTGAAAGACAGAATAAAGAGTATGACTAGAGCATCGGCTAACTAGATAAGGAATGCTCCAGTCCTAGGCGGAAGGCCTACCAGTGATCAAGGGTACTCTGATGGAAGCACCTCTAGCTCCTCTTCGGATGCGAACCTCGTCTCCTTCCCGGGTCCGTACACAGTAGGATAATAAGCCTCGTCCAAATCTGGAAGAAAACCAGGTCCTCAGAGGGTCATAACAAGATACAAAAATACATGCCATATATAAATACTGAATAAAATAAAGGGTGTGCTAACCATCCAAGTGGATGCAATATGAGGACAACCTTGGTACGTATGGGTAGGCATAACGTCCACTCTCCGAAGAACGTGGTATCTGTACATGTAATGTCCATCATTCCAAAGAATGAGGTATCTGCAAATATATACATCCGTATCGCTCCGAAGAATGCGGTATCTGTATAAAGGAAGTCATTAGATCCGTGGTTCCTCTGGATACTACAGAGTCCAATGTGTGTATCCCATACACCTACCAGTTGTCCTCCCCGCCCAATGTAGATATACAAGTCGAATACACGACGTGCATATCACGTAACTATATGCCAAGTCTCAGCTAATTAAATAACCCTGATTCCGTACTAAACCGTAATGCATGTCACACGCCGCATCCCAATATGAGTTATCATCGTGATGTGTATACAAGTGTCAGGGTCTAGGAAGATATCAGAATATCCTCGCAAAGGCAGATGAGTCTGCTAGTAACTAAGTCAAGTACACTACTCATCGACGCATTCGTCGACTGCACCCGAGTCAATCTCGGACGCGCACAGTTATATGTATATTGCAATAAGATATCATACAACAGTTTATAATTTAAATTAAATAGTAAATCAGGCAAGGTATACTTGCCTGGGTCCTCAAGTTGTGAGTGCCAATAACCTGCTCCCGAAGTCTCGCCTGAACGGTCCAGCGACCCTATATATAATATAATAATACGAACATCAGTCACTACAATAGTACGACCAGGAAATACTATGTTGCAGTAACAAACTGGCGTAAGGGTCACAACTAGTCATCTAGCTGGGTCGCGTGTGCACGTAGCAAAAATGTACACGTGTCGTATCCTCGATTTTCGAATACACCAAGACAATAAATTTGTAAGAGATGCTATAATATCAGATAATGCAACACAGGTCCTAGCTAACATGCTATAAAAATATGCTACAATTTAATTGACGTATTAAACTATAACATATTAATGTGCAAAACCCAATGTCTAAACCTTGGTCAACATCTCCTTATTAAAGTAGTCATAAATTATTATGAGATAATTTATTAACATAAATACATATAATAAATATTAATACTTAAATACGTATAATAGCATTTAATACTTAAAATACATAAATACATATTTAATACTTAAAATACATATGATAACATTAGTACTTAAATATGTATATACATATATACATAAATACGTAAATACATAATACATAAATACGCAATACATAAATACACAATACATAATATATTTATACATAATACATTTATATATTAATACATTAATACATTAAATATAAATACAATAATACATTAATACATAAATATATAAATACATTAATATATTAAATACATAAATACATTAATACCTATCACTACACAATACACATTAATACATATATATACGCATACGTATCTAAACTAATACGTACATATACGAATTGACAGGAATATATCTAGGCGACGTCCGTGTCCGGGGGTAGGGGTGTCTGTCACGCCCCAAGTCCCAAAATACGTAGGACTAGGAATACGTAAGCATGCCAGCCGTATGTATATGGTAGCTCCAATATATGGATACCATAATACATACGTACGTTGTAATATGAATATTAACTCACATGTGGTATATATATAGTCACAAGTCACAAAAATACTAATCTCATCCACACAACGAGTCATAGAAAAAAAATAACAAAACTAGAATAATGAGTCTTAATAATCTAAAATAATAGTCGGGTGGAGACAAATCCACTACAAATGACTATATCAATAATAAAATGAGAGAGGAGGGTAAATCTCCAATATAAAATAAGATGATGATATAAAGGTATCAGTGAAGCGATCCATCGCTAGAGATAATCAAAGACACTCAGAAGGCAAGACCTCATCGGAAGAGATAAGTAGTAAGTCCTGATCCGTGCTCCTGCGAATAGTCAAGATCGTCTACACCTGGAAAGGGACCATGTCCACAGAGGGACGTAATAAGATACATAGAAGCATGCCAATTTGAATACAGTAAACATGCATAATATGTAGAAAATATATAAGTATGATGTATAAGACAATCTATATGAATGCATAATGAGGACAACTTTTTGACGTATGGGCATGGGTAGGCTACTCGATATAAATCTCACAACTCACACACACGGCAGGGACATCAGAAATCGACATACCTCGGGGTAGCGACCAGCACGACACCAGAAATTGACATACCTCGGGGGTAGCGACCAACGCGACACACTACCGTAGTGCGTGCTAGATACTACGGTTTACCAGAGTGGTTATAGCCCATACGCCTACTGATTGTCTTCCCCTCCCATGATACTATGTGTCAAGTGTGTGTCAACATATATATAGTATATAAATGACTGAAAGGAAACAAATATGCAATAAATATATGAAAATATAATAAGCATGCAAAGTACTGTAAGCAATTTGGCAAGGTATTTTGCCTGGCAAGAGAGCTGCAAAGTGTAACGTCCAGGCGCTAAGCACAATAGATCAGAAGCTACGACCTCATAATGAACGTCTTCGGATGCTGAAATAAATATCACCAATGTTCCCAGAATAAGCGAGATAGCTAGAAAACAATACCCTTTCATCCAATTTGGACACATGAGCAAAACGGTAATTTTAGATCAAAGTGGGGTCCACTTTTGGCCCACTTTGTACCGAAAAGTGTGTCAAGGGTAAAGGTCTCTAAATAGGATAAATTATAGGTCAAACAAACTCTAAATATCAGTACAAACTCAATAGTATGTCCAATTTTGGATTCTGGTGAGGCCCGCAAATGGGCAATTTGGTCAATTGCGTGAAAATTGGGTCACAGGACTAGCACGATACCATGAGTCTAGTGGCATAAATTTTGTCGCATTCTGACGAGCGTATAACAAATGTTGCAAGGTTTTGCAAATATCGTGATATAGGAAATTTTCACGGATACGGGTTGATTCCGATGCGCACACGCGTCCGAATCAGTTTTTGTCATGCCCCAGTCCCAAAAATACGTAGGACTAGGACACGTAAGCATGCCAGCCGTATGGATATGACAACTCTAATATATGGAAACCAAATCCACACGTACGCTATAATATGAATATCAAATCCACAAGTGGTATAAATATATGTCACAAGTCACAGGGTACAATCTAAATCTCATCCACAGAAAATCAAATATAAATAAATAACCAGTATCTATGAAACTAGATCTCAATAAGAAGTATCTAAGGATGATAGTTGGATGGAAACAAATCCACTACCAACTCGAATATAAGAGCAAATAAAATATGAGTACAATACAATAAAATACAATATGAGAATACCAACTAACAATCACGGGCTCGAAGAGAAGACATCCTCGAAACATATGTAACCATCCGAATCTGCGCTCCTGCGAATACTCAAGAACATATACACCTGGCAGGAGACCAGGTCCTCAGAGGGACATAACAAGATACTTAAACACATGCCAATAAAGTACTGAAATAAATATCCAAAGGGGTCGCCTAACCGTCTAAGTGAATGCAGTTAAGAACAACTTTCCCCACAAGTGAGCTATCTAGCTGAAAACTGGGATTTGGCATGATTCCCTTTTGGGGATCCAGGGGCCCAAAGGCACGTCGTCTTTTGAACGGCGGAGGCCCGCCAATATACATAATATATATAAGGGTCATCACTACCCGTATCTCCGGCGGAGAATCCGGGAACACAGAAAAAAGTGCAAAGGAGCTCAAATGCGGTACTTGTTGTTCTCCCCCACCCCATGCTCTAAGTATGTCACATCCATGACACAATATAGTTCATAGCCTATCCTTAGTACCCTGGCTCAATCCTGCAACCAAACAAGGACAAGGATGGGACCACCGTACTATAATAGGCTATGCCCCTAGACCTCTAATAACTGCTAAGTCTACTAGCATACAAAGTTTCTAACAGCAGTTATTCCTAACGCACGGCCCACACGTACATGAGGCCAAACCTGCACGCAAGTCCGTGATCAACATGAGACTCACCACTCGTGTAACAACTGTGTCTCAGCCAATGAACCTAATGATGCTACATGATAATGGGGTAGTCTCATAAACAAGGTCAATGCAAATACATAAATAAAACATACCACGACGACACGGTCGTGCGTATTTTATATAACAGTTAAAATATATGAACTAAAAATAGAAAATAAAGATACATACAACATATGGAATATAAATAATAGTACAATGGCAAGGTATATTTGCCTGCTCTGAAAAAGGATGAAGTCACAACTCAAGGCGTCGTCCGATCTACCCGTCACATAAATTAAACAAGTTAGGTTACAAAAGTGGGTGAATAGGTTCCTCCATTTTAATTAATTTTTAATTCTGAATAAATAACCTAAAATAGTATTTTAATCTTATTATAATCTGATTTTATTGTTAAACCCTAATTTTGGTCCAAAGAAAGTCAACTTTATGGATTTGTGATCCATGGTATGCAAATCGAGGCAATCCGTTGACCAAAAAGTTAACTAACTCAAATCCTGGATTTGCGTATGGAATCCAATAGATTTTAATGTTACATGAATGCTAAAATAGATAGTTTCATAAAATCATAAGTCGATATAGAGTTATGGCCACAAGGGCACACAGATGACAGTTTTCGGTGGTTTCCTATTTACGCCTACGTGGCATAAATTTTATAGTAGAATAAAATTATATTTTAAATTATGGAAAAATATTTTTCTAGAAATTTATCATGTTAACTTTCTGAAACTTCAAACGGTTCATAATTCCGAATTCAGGATCTCCCAAAATCTCAAAAATACGAAAACGAGTCTAATTTCGGACAGCTGGCACTTTCGAAATATTTTGGAAAAATAGGTTCTGAAATTACTAAAATAATTTATATATTCAGAAAACTAACCTTGATATGATTCTAACAAAAAAAATTGGAGCTCGTTTGGAGTCCGGAGCTAGGAGATATCATCTTTTTAAGTCGTCATAACTACTAGAAAATGAGCCTGAATTTATGACGAATTTTGACTATTTTTGGACGAAAAAGAGAGGAGTTTGGGGATAAAAAAGATGAAAGATGAGTTTATCCATAAGTCTAATAGGTATTTATAAAAATGGTGAAGATTTTTTAACTGAATAAGACTAGGATTGGCTAATTTAGATATGATTAGGATCAGTTTAAATAAGGATAGGATATGCATGAAATTGTTTTCCTAGTAGGCTCAGGATTTGAATTAATTTAAAATAGAGTTTGAGTTCATCTCAATAATTTATAATCTTAAATAGAATTAAAGATAATACAAATAATTTATATATAATCTTATTAATATCTATTAACACTAAATTAGCTCTATCTAATATTAAGACTTTATATATCCAAATAAATTCTCAATAATTCCAAAAATCCAATAATTACTTAAAATTCTAAATAAATTACAGAAAAATATATTTAAATATTTTAACTCTAAAATAAATGTTTGGTAGTAACATCATTCAAGTATAGTCTCATAGTAAATCATGAAAGTCCTAAAAATTTATGTTTCCTAAGTTTTAATTACCAAAAATTCTAGAAAATCTCCAAAATCTAAAATAACCTAAAATAATTCTAAATAAATATTTATATAAGTAAATATATCAAGATATTATTTTCTAATTAACTAAAAGAATACTCTAAAGAAATTCAACATCTATAATAAATATAATAATATAAAATACACACAAAATACCTATTTTGGGTGAGGGGGTTTACAATCTACCCAACTTAAAAGAATTTTGTCCTCGAAATTAAAAATAAGGCATGGTTTGATAAATTATTCACATTCGTACATAAGGCAAGTCAATTGCAATCTCTTCCAAAAATTTAAATAAAGAAATATATTCAAATCTATCGCAATCACTTCAAAATTAAAATAACCACTGTTTAAATCAAAATTTAACCTGTCGTAATCTCTTCTCGATTTTTAAATAATCAACATCCAAATCTAACTCAAATCTATATGACATCCCACATCAAAATTTGTATCACAATTTTCAACTTTCATAATCTCCTCTAGACTTTGAACAATAAACAATTCTAATCAAATCTTATTCCTATTCTCAACTTAAGAATTTTGTACTCTTCAAATATTTAAACTCAATTTACATCCTCAATATTTCAAATAGGTGACCCAACAATCAAAATTGAACTTTTAATTCAAATCATCAAATTATAAAATTTAAATCTAATTCACCAATTGTTCAAGTCTAAAATTCTATATTTATCCTCAAAATTTAAATCGATGATTCAACCTTCAATATTCAAAATTTAAATCTTGTGCTTAAAGTATAAATATTTGGTCCGACGCATCAAGGTTTCAAAATTCATTAAGTACTCATCATCTAACTCCTTCTTCTAAAATTCTCTATATTTAAAAAATGACTTAATCTCTCCATCTAATCCTACTTGATCACAATCTGAAAGAATTTAACCTCAAATTAACAATACGACTTCTACCCAACTTAGAATTTATCCATCTATCATATAAGGCTATATACTTTAAGAAAAATATTCTTTAATTTATTTACTCATGTCATTCAATCCTCAAAACTTTAACACCAATTATATCATATATGATATGCCCTTAATTACAAAAGAATAATCCTCAAGTATGTGATCGGCCTATGGGGCATATCTAGTACTCTCTGTGTATCAACTTATACCAAGCACGAGGTTTCATCTTTCCGAAATAAGGGAAGAGGGAAAGCAATGATGAAGAGTTCAAGGGAAGGGTAATAGAAATAGAAGTATGGGGATCAAGGCCTTTAAGAAATTCAAATGGGAATTGTCAAGGCAGTTGTGGATTAAAATCCTATTTTGGTAATTCTTTGTTTGCATGCTGGTATTAGTACAGTTATGTAACCGATACGATACGTTCAGACATGTCTAGAGGGCAAGTACATTCGTCTACTAATTACTATATATCTCAATCCACGTAAAGTAGTTATGCGAAGGGCGAACCAAGCGCACTAAGGTTAGCTAGACCCTAATACACTTATTCTGAAATGTATTATTGTGGTTGATCAGGCCCCAATAACACATATGTCATGAACAAGCTCGATAAAAGAATAAGATTGCAAAAACTAGGCTATAATAGAAGCATAAGTCAATGTAGTATAGAAAATATAAGTACGCTAGATTATGATGAGAGATGTTACAAAATAATTCAAGTTCACAAAAGAAATAAGACTCTACAATCTCTACAGTTGTCATACTAATTTCTTGTCGAAGTCGCTAGTCGACCAAATAGGGGTATGGGCCTTTAAGTTCTACAGTCTGAATAAATATTATCGTCTTATGCTAGCATACAGTAATGTTATTCGGTTATATTTCATTAATGAGTCAAAAAGGACTACGCGTTACTAGGTTATGAGGCATACTACCCAACTTAAAAGAATTAACTAATACTGTACTACCTTAAGGATAAAGTAGAAACTCCTATTAGGGTTTACGAGAAAAGGTCTTGGTACTTATTAGGGTATCCTATTGCATTATATTGGTAATGGTCATCTTAAGTCTTAATCATAGGGCTTATAGAACAAGTGTCAATAGCAAGAATGTAAAGGTTACTAGCCCTCAAGTGAGAGATGATATAACTTATATGGAGATATGGGTTCAATTACGTGATTTAAAACTAAGGTATAACCATAAAATTATAATCTAAATGAACAGCTCAACTATCAAATTCTTGCTACTAAGCACATAATTTTAAAATTCAAGATTACAACTATAATTCTAGGAAACTATATATCATATCATAAAAGAATTTATTTGGCCTACAATCATAAGGGTTAGGTGGCACAAATTGAAATATGAAGAAAAGAAAAACATAATTAGTCGTCGCACAAATAGCGAGCGCTAAGGTTTTGGAGGAACAAGATATAAAATTAAAAATTGAGGGACTCTTGATAATATCATGGTTTCTAAGGGAAAGGGGGTATGCTAGTCTCTGTGTTTGAGGTATGATTAGGAAAATATTCTATGCATTTCTTTTGGCTTTATCAGGTACTGTCTGCTTATCTCAAGACAAGAATCTAAATTTATAGTTCTCCAATACTTATCTAACTGCGAAGGTTAGGTTCAATCCTAATATTCAATTTTGGTTTACTATTGGTTCCCCAATACTAGGGCCAACATTATGGTAAAACTCCTAACTAACTCTATTAGTGTTTATACTACTCTCAAGTCTTTATAAATACATCAAGGGGTGATGGCAAACCAATCTATAGATAAGGGGCGCTAGGGTTCATTAGATATTCTAACTTAGTGGTGTGTCAACACTCTAGTGGTACTCTTAATAGGAAGGTTACCTTACTTATCATCTAACAATAGGGACTTATATATTCTAGGAGAGGATATACTCAAGAAACTAATAGGGAACATGAATCAAGCAGGATACAAATTATTCAAATGGGATGGATTGGAAGGAGGATGAGTCATAGCCAATGTGGATGAGATCCTATACTCTAGTCCTAGGTGCAGGCTTGTTCGGTACAGTAACGTAACCGAGACAATATGCTCTCGACCTGCATGGGCCACCACTAAAAACATGTTACGCCCCAGTCCCAAAAATATGTAGGACTAGGACACGTAAGCATGCCAGCCGTATGGATATGGCAACTCCAATATATGGAAATCAAATCCACACGTACGTTGTAATATGAATATCAAATCCACAAGTAGTATAAACATATATCACAAGTCACAGGGTACAATCTAAATCTCATCCATAAAAAAAATCAAATATAAATAAATAACCAGTATCTATGAAACTAGATCTCAATAAGAAGTATCTAAGGATGATAGTTGGATGGAAACAAATCCACTACCAACTCGAATATAAGAGCAAATAAAATATGAGTACAACACAATAAAACACAATATGAGAATACCAGCTAACAATCATGGGCTCGAAGAGAAGACATCCTCGAAACATATGTAACCATCCGAATCTGCGCTCCTGCGAATACTCAAGAACATATACACCTGGCAGGGGACCAGGTCCTCAGAGGGACATAACAAGATACTTAAACACATGCCAATAAAGTACTGAAATAAATATCCAAAGAGGTCGCCTAACCGTCTAAGTAAATGCAGTTAAGAACAACTTTCCCCACAAGTGAGCTATCTGGCTGAAAACTGGGATTTGGCATGATTCCCTTTTGGGGATCCATGGGCCCAAAGGCACGTCGTCTTTTGAACGGCGGAGGCCCGCCAATGTACATAATATATATAAGGGTCATCACCACCCGTATCTCCGGCGGAGAATCCGGGCGCACAGAAAAAAGTGCAAAAGAGCTCAAATGCGGTACTTGTTCTTCTCCCCACCCCATGCTCTAAGTATGTCACATGCATGACACAATATGGTTCATAGCCTATCCTTAGTACCCTGGCTCAATCCTGCAACCAAACAAGGACAAGGATGGGACCACCGTACTACAATAGGCTATGCCCCTGGACCTCTAATAACTGCTAAGTCTACTAGCATGCAAAGTTTCTAACAACAGTTATTCCTAACGCACGGCCCACACTTACAGGAGGCCAAACCTGCACGTAAGTCCGTGATCTACATGAGACTCACCACTCGTGTAACAACTGTGTCACGGCCAATGAACCTAATGATGCTACATGATAATGGGGATAGTCTCGTAAACAAGGTCAATACAAATACATAAATAAAACATACCGCGACGACACGGTCGCGCGTATTTTATATAACAGTTAAAATATATGAACTAAAGACAGAAAATAAAGATGCATGCAACATATGGAATATAAATAACAGTACAATGGCAAGGTATACTTGCCTGCTCTGAAAAAGGATGAAGTCACAACTCAAGGCGTCGTCCGATCTACCCGTCACATAAATTAAACAAGTTAGGTTACAAAAGTGGGTGAATAGGTTCCTCCATTTTAATTAATTTTTAATTCTGAATAAATAACCTAAAATAGTATTTTAATCTTATTATAATCTGATTTTATTGTTAAACCCTAATTTTGGTCCAAAGAAAGTCAACTTTACGGATTTGTGATCCATGGTACACAAATCGAGGCAATCCGTTGACCAAAAAGTCAACTAACTCAAATCCTGGATTTGCGTATGGAATCCAATAGATTTTAATGCTAAATGAACACTAAAATTGATAGTTTCATAAAATCATAAGTCGGTAAAGAGTTATGGCCACAAGGGCGCACAGATGACAGTTTTTGGTGGTTTCCAATTTACGTCTACGTGGCACGAATTTTATAGTAGAATAAAATTATATTTTAAATTATGTAAAAATATTTTTCCAGAATTTTATCATGTCAGCTTTCCGAAACTTCAAACGGTTCGTAATTCCGAGTTCAGGATCTCCCAAAATCTCGAAAATACGAAAATATGTCTGATTTTGGACAGCTGGCACTTTCGGAATATTCTGGAAAAATAGGTTTTGAAATTACTAAAAAAATTTATATATTCAGAAAACTAACCTTGATATGATTCTAACAAAAAAATTTGGAGCGCGTTTGGAGTCCGGAGCTAGGAGATATCGTCTTTTTAAGTCGTCATAACTAATAGAAAATGAGGCTGAATTTATGACGAATTTTGACTATTTTTGGACGAAAAAGAGAGGAGTTTGGGGATAAAAAATATGAAAGATGAGTTTATTCCATAAGTCTAATAGGTATTTATAATGGTGAAGATTGTTTAATTGAATAAGACTAGGATTGGCTAATTTAGATATGATTCGGATCAGTTTAAATAAGGATAGGATATGAATGAAGTTGTTTTCCTAAAAGGCTCAGGATTTGAATTAATTTAAAATAGAGTTTGAGTTCATCTCAATAATTTATAATCTTAAATAGAATTAAAGATAATACAAATAATTTATATATAATCTTATTAATATCTATTAACACTAAATTAGCTCTATCTAATATTAAGACTTTATATATCCAAATAAATCCTCAATAATTCCAAAAATCTAATAATTACTTAAAATTCTAAATAAATTACAAAAAAATATATTTAAATATTTTAACTCTAAAATAAATGTTTGGTAGTAACAACATTCAAGTATGGTCTCATAATAAATCATGGAAGTCCTAAAAATTTATGTTTCCTAAGTTTTAATTACCAAAAATTCAAAAAATCTCCAAAATCTAAAATAACCTAAAATAATTCTAAATAAATATTTATATAAGTAAATATATCAAGATATTTATTTTCTAATTAACTAAAAGAATACTCTAAAAAAATTCAACATCTATAATAAATATAATAATATAAAATATACACAAAATACCTATTTTGGGTGAGGGGGTTTACAGTTTTCGCGAAAGCTCACACGTTTGGACATACCATACGTGCCTTTTGGTACAATTGGTACGTGACGGGGCATTCCCGTTTGGCGGGGCGCGCTCCGTATCACAAATTCTGGAAGTTGAAAAAGTAGGTTTTTGGGATTTTTAATCTGATTTAATTTAGCATACAACAACGAATAAAATATTGTGATTGATAGGAATTAATCTCGGTTAGGTGGTCTTCGCATAACAAAAAGAAAAACTAAATTTGGATCTCTGGGGTGGAAGATACGAGTCCTTAAACATGGGTTCTTACCGCAGTTTTCTGCGAATTAAAAATTGTCATTTTTCTCCAACTTGGTCTCGATTTTCGCCTAGGGTTACGCGCTATTCGAAGTAAACTAATACACAGTATTGGGAGAGGGATAGGTCGTGAACTTATCGGTGAAGACGGGGTCGAGTTTGGTCGAGCGATGGCGCGGGAAACAAATCCTGAACAGAGGTAAGTCGCTGTGTATTTCCTGTCGTGGCGTTGCGGTTGACACGGGCGTGCACGGCGGACATGGTGGCGGGCTCTGCGGTGAACGGCGGCAGCGGTGGTGGCTCTGGTTCGATGCGGTCGCGGCTAGATCGAGGTGATGTAGATTAGAGTTAGGGTTTATGGTTTCACTATTTAATATATATAGGGATTGAGAAGGAGAAGAATGCGGGGCCTTTGCAGCAGAATGCTACAGCTGCTGCTAGGATTTAAATAGCGGGCCGGGTATGTAAGGGTTGCGGTTAGGGTTTAAGTATTAGTTAGGGTTTTGGTTTTAATCTCATTTTCTAATTCTTTTTTTTTCTTTCTTTTCCCTTCTTTCTTTTCTAATTCTAATTCTATTTCTTTTTTTTTCTATTCTTTTCTATTAAAAAACTTTATATATATATATATATATATATATATATATATATATATATATATATATATATATATATATATATATAATCTAAAAATTTATATTGGTGCATACAATAAATCTATCAATCGTCCACAAGGTCTCCTATATGAAAATAATTAAGGTAAAATTACGGTTGTTCCATAAAATCTCTAAATACACAATTACCTAAAAATAAAAAAAATCCAAAAAATTCTATTTCTTCTAATTAGCTTCTAAATACTATAATTCATTTAAATAATTAATTAAATAGTTAATACTGTTTTTAAAATTAGGGGTTTTATATTCTACCCAACTTATAAAAATTTTGTCCTCGAAATTGACAATACCCATATTCATAATGAATCACTATAGCTATTATACTTCATTGCTATCTAGCAGTGCTTCCTAAAAGTCATGGTCAGTCACCTTAACACTTCTCATTTATTGTCCATACCCTATTCTATTTTCCTCTAACTCGTCTATACTACCCAACTTACAAGAATTCTACTAGTAGTCAAAGTCTCTTACGGCTATTGTCTAGGTTGTAAGACGAATTTATTTATTGGGTCAAGAATCTTGGGATACCTGTCTGGAATATCATACCCATGCTTTTTCTTTGTAATCATTAAGTATCGTAGTCTAATAATGCCATGCCACATGACAAGTATGTCTGCAAATACTTTGACTACTCTACTATAATGGTCTAGCTGCAGATGTCGCTACTTCGCCAGCGAATTGTCATAGTTGTCAGTTCGTAACAAGTGCCTTCAACTCTTTTCTAAGGTTAGTCTAAGTTTTTAGGGCAACAGTTATAGTCTTGACTAACTTTATAAAACTATTTGAAGTATGAATTATTTCAATAATCCAACTAATTAACGTTTAGACTAAGGGATGTTATTCATGATTTAAAATAATAAGAGGATACAGATATTGCTATAGTGCATATACATAAGGGTTATCCTTATGTTCTCATCCTTTAGTTATCAATCATTACTAACACATTTATGTTTTAACTAACAAAATAAGGGTGAGGTTGAAGTAATTTAAATAATTCATAATGGCACAAAATGATACGACTATGATAGGAAGTGTTAAGTACGAGATAAGGAATGGATATAGAAGAGAAGATGAGCCTTCCCAAGGGCGAGATGGTGATAGGGAAAGAATACTACTACTGCTACGCGTGTTATCCATTAGCTTTGTAGATATGCCATCTAGTTAGGATATCAACATATCCTCATAACTGCTAAACTACCTTATATATAATTCTACGTCTACTATGCACCTAAGATCTCGTGTCACAATGGGGTCATGAGTATGAAATAAAACATATAACTAAGGTCGTACCTTTATCTACGACTTCTTGTGCCTGCGCTCTCTTTTTTGTCATCATGAGTGCTTGGCTTATGGGGTATATCTAGTATTATCCGTGTATTAAACTTATACTAAGCACGAATGTTCGTCTTTCTGAAATAGGGGAAGACGAAAAACAATAATAAAGAGTTCAAGGAGGACGTAATATAATACAAGTACGGAATTCAAAGGGATTAGAGAATTTGAAAGGGAGTTGCCAAGGCAGTTGTAGATTAAAATCTTATTTTGGTAAATTTCTATTCGTATGTTCACATCAGAACAGTTATGTACCTGGCATGATATGCTCTGACTAGTCTAGAGGACAAGTATATTCGTCTAACAAGTTGAGTCAACTGTATCTCAATCCACATAAAGTAGTGATAAGAAGAGTGAACCAAGCATACTAAGGTTGATTAGACCATAATGCACTGATTCTGATTTAGACAATGTATTAGTGTGGGCCCCCAATAATACATATGTCATGAACAAGCTCGATAAAAGAATAAGCTTGCAAAACTAGGCTATAATAGCAGCATAAGTCGAGGTAGTACAAATAAATATAAGTACACTTGATTATGATGGAGGAAGGTACAGAATAATTTAAGTTCATCAAGAAGACCGGTGTTGTGCCTCTACAATTGCCATACTAATTTTTTGTTTAAGTCTAAAGTCAACCAAATGGGTATATGGGCCTTTAAGTTCTACAGTCTAGGTAAACACTATCTTTTTATGCAATTCTATAGTTGGTGTCATTCATTTATACTTCATTAATTGGTCAGAAGGACTATATGATACTAGGTTATGAGGCATACTACCAAACTTACAAGAATTTAACTAATAGTATTATTGAATATATACCTAGTACAAGTCATCTTCCTAACCCCTATCAAGCACGATGTAATGCAAGCAATCAAATAAGAATACAGAACAAATCAAGAGAGGTGATTAAATAAGTGGATAAGATCCTATATTCTAATCCTATACGCAGGCTTGCTCGGTATAGTAACGTAACCGAGATAATATGATCTTGACCTGCATGGGCCACCACAAAAATATGTTACGCCACAGTCCCAAAATATGTAAGACTAAGAATACGTAAGCATGCCTGCCGTATGTATATGGTAGCTCCAATATATGGATACCATAATACATACGTACGCTATAATATGAATATTAACTCAAATGTGGTATATATATAGTCACAAGTCACAGAAATATTAATCTCATCCACACAACAAGTCATAGAAAAGAAATAACTAAACTAGAATAATGAGTCTGAATAATCTAAAATAATAGTCGGGTGGAGACAAATCCACTACCAATGACTATATCAATACTAAAATAAGAGAGGAGGGTAAATCTCCAATATAAAATAAGGTGATGATATAAAGGTATCAGTGAAGCGATCCATCGCTAGAGATAATCAAAGATGCTCAGAAGGTAAGACCTCCTTGGAAGAGATAAGTAGTAAGTCCTGATCCATGCTCCTGCGAATAGTCAAGATCGTCTACACCTGGAAAGGGACCAGGTCCTCAGAGGGACATAACAAGATACATAGAAGCATGCCAATTTGAATATAGTAAACATGCATAATAGGTAGAAAATATATAAGTATGCTGTACAAGACAATCTATATGAATGCATAATGAGGACAACTTTTCGACGTATAGGCATGGGTAGGCTACTCGATCTAAATCTTACAACTCACACACACGACAGGGACATCAAAAATTGACATACCTCGAGGGTAGCGACCAGTGCGACACCAAAAATCGACATACCTCGGGGGTAGCGACCAGCGCGACACACTACCGTAGTGCGTGCTAGATACTACGGTTTACCAGAGTGGTTATAACCCATACGCCTACTGATTGTCCTCCCCTCCCATGATACTATATGTCAAGTATGTGTCAACATATATATATATAGTATAAATGACTGAAAGGAAATACACATGCAATGAATATATGAAAATATAATAAGCTTGCAAAGTACTATTGTTTGTGGTATTAAACGAAAGAATGGAAAATGTATTCAGGATGGGGTTTATACGAAACCCGCCTTCTTTGGTTTACAAACAAACTTGTACAGTTTGATCCTATACGAGGATATAGGAGTACAATTTATTTAATCTAGGTAAATATTGCTATAAATGTCTGATCTGCAGTCGATTACTTTAGCCCTTGGACCACACGATGTTGAAGAAGTATCGTAGAAGACAGGAAGCAGCTTCGAAGGTTGTAAAATAGAGTGGATGCACGATGCCAAAGTCGTCGATCCCTACTCTCTGCCTGAGCTCCGGGTTCTCTCTCTCTCTCTCTCTCTCTCTCTCTCTCGACCGTTGGATCTGGTACTGGATCTCTTGATCAGTTTTCAGACCTAACTTCTTTGACCCTCCAATTTGTCGACCTTGTTTCTCATTGATAGAGGTCTTTATTTATTGAGTTTTAGTGACAGTGACCACTCCGTCGGTGTAGAAACCGAGGAGTGGAAAGTACAGTACCCTTTTACACAACGGTTAAAGTAACCAATGCCTGCGTATAGATGATCATTTAAATGAGCATGTGACGCGGGTCCAACTAAGGGACAAAACGCGTATAATCGCTACGAAGATCACGGCGTAGAAGCCACGTAGGTAGGTATCTATTGTGTAGAAGAGGTTGGCATAGAAGCCAAATGGTTATCAAACCAGCATAGAAGCCGAATAGGCGTAGAAGTCGAACAGGCATAGAAGCCGAGTGGTCATAGAGGCCGAGCAGGCGTGAAAGCCGAATGGGCGTTGAAGCCGAGCAGGCATAGAAGCCGAGTGGTCATAGAGACCGAGTAGGCGTAGAAGCCGAGTGGTCACAGAGGCCGAGCAGGCGTAGAAGCCAAATGGGTGTTGGAGCCGGATGGGCGTAAAAGTCGAGCAGGCGTAGAAGCCGAGTAGGCGTAGAGGCCGAGCAGGCGTAGAAGCCGAGTGGTCATAGAGGCTGAGTAGGCGTAGAAGCCGAATGGGCGTTGAAGCCGGGCGGTCATAAAGGCCGAGTAGGCGTAGAAGCCGAATGGGCGTTAAAGCCGAGCGGTCATAGAGGTCGGGTGAGCACAGGAGCTGGATGGGCATAGAAGCCGCTGCGTACCGTGCCAGAGTGCTGATGTGGACGTCTTAGCAGGAATTACGGCTTTTGAAGATATAATCAAATCTCTTGCATTAAATGCCGAGATTCGCCACCATCCTGTGCATTAAATATGGAGGCGTGTTTTTGAAGGTCCGCAACCCCTTCTGCGCATCAGTCGCAGAGATGTGCCTTGAGAAACTGTCACCACTCTGTGCATTTAGACGTAGAGACGTGCCTCGAGCAACTGTCATCGCTCTGTGTATTGGCCGCAGAGACGTGCCTCGAACCCCGTACGGAGTGCAGCTTTTGATGTGGCAGGCGGTTTGTCTACTGCAAAACGTAAACAGCTCGTGTCTGCCCGTGTAAAACAAGGCAGCGTATCCCTTTGTGCTTATAAAAACAGTTTACGCAAAGGGGATGGTGGTATTTGACAGCCTGGGTCGCAGTGCTGTGCCATCATTATAGCCGTCGTCTGGGTAGTCGAGCCGTATCCCTTTGTCAGAAGTCCAGACGTCAGGTTTATTGCAGGATCTTCATTGCAGGGTCTGACAGGTTCACTTCGGAGAATACGAAGTATCTCTTGTACACCTCAATGCTGCATCTGAAAGAGGATGAGTTTTACGCCCTGGAGGCGATAGAGCACCCTGTTTACGCTGAAGCGGCTTGGACGTACTGCCTTACGCGGATGGTCCTTTGAGCTTTCGTATTTCATGCTGCATTTTAGCGAAAAGAGCTCTGTTGCATGCTTGATGGCTCTGAAGGCTTCTGCTTACGCTGCTCTGCACCAATATACCGCGTATAGTCATCCGGCATTTTTTTCATGCTTCTACAAGACCCCCTTCAAAGCTTTCAAATTCCTCAGAATTTGGAATGCTTTGAATGAAGCATGAACTGCTCCTCGTGACTCGAAACGTTTTTGAATGGAGCGTTGAAACGGTCGATGTTGACTTTATGGCGGATTTATTGGGGACCGGTGTGACCCCTTTCGCCTATAAAAAGGCTGGGGGAGTTAACCTGTTCTCCCCACATTCCCATCACTACGCAGAGATGATCGCCGAAGTTCGTCAGGTCGATCTGAGGAAGAAGGAGATCATGTTCTTCCAGCGTGTAAGGAGCCAAAAAAGACGGCGTCTTCGAACAAGTGTCTACTGCAACGATGGATCATGGAAGGATATCTTAGCCTCTCTTGCTCGGGATAATCAGCAACTTTGTATGGTGGTTCTTCGGGAGAGACAAAGAATCGTATTTCACCATGCTGCTTGCAAGTAGCGCCTTCTCCAGTTACCTCTGGTGACGAGAGGCAGACAGACCGGCTAGAGTGGCGGTGGTCTGTAGGAAAGCAGAATTACCCTGCTTTTCTTCTGTTGGAGGATGGGTCATATGCCCAGTTTTGTATCCTTCTGCCACTGATCATCTTCTTGGAAGAAGAGGAAGATCATCACCCACGCGAGCCCGTCAAAACATCTCCTCGGTGCGGTCTTCAGACGACGAGGGGGGATCTCCTTTTGTAGACGGAGTTTCCCTCAGTTGTAATCATGAAAATGAAGAAAAACCCTTTTAGATTGGATTTCCCTTATATGTAATCATGATTTTAATCTTTAATAAAAATTATCTTTCTTCTTCATATGATCATTTTTGCCATATGTTGCTGTGAAGTCTGAATATGTGTAGCTTCGACACGTCTGATTCTTTACGCCGACTCTGTTAAAAGAGTGCTAGGTCATGTCCTTTTGCGTATAGCGAATAGTCCATAGAACGCTGTTGAGCATTTTGAACATTTTAGAACTGTCCTGTTGCTAGGACTGAGGAACCGCGTAGAGCTTTTGTTCAGACTTCGTCTTCAAGAATGACTTCTCGAAAAATCCCTTGGAACAGGGTCGAGAAATGGCTGTCAAACTGAGTTGCCATCTTGATAGACAAGATATTCAGACTGGAGTCTGGATGAACCTCTAATTGACCCGAGAAGAGTAATTTCTTAATGCTTAAACTTTGTATGCTTCGAGTACTTGGGATATCTTGGGGTCAAGAACGAGTATCTTCTGTGTGAACTCTTTACAATTGACCGCTTTGGGGACCGTTCAGATGTACGCGTAATCTGGCCAGCGTATCTTTCAGATGTGCGGGAAGTCATGGAGCGCAAAATTATTAGTCTGTAGCTTCTGAGCATAAACTAAACACCATCGAGCGTGAAATCATAGGCTTGTGGTTCCTGAGCCTGAAGTCGTAGGTCTGTCACCTCTCGAGCATAAAAGCTACCGAGCACAAAGGCATCCGGGCATAAAACTATAGACTTATAGCTGTCGAACGTAAAGCCGTAGATTCGTAGCTGTCGAGCGTAGAAAGCTCCTTTAGCGTAGAACTGTAGATCTGTTGCTTCTAAAAAGAAAATTTCTCCGAGCGTGAAGTTTGCGGATCTGCTGCTTCTGAGCGTAAACTGAGCGCCATCGAGCGTGAGATCATCGATTTGGTATCTGCTGAGCGTAAAGCCGTAGGTTTGTAGCCTCTCGAGCATAAAAGCTACCGAGCACAAAGGCATCCGGGCATAAAACCATAGACTTGTAACTTGCGAGCGTAAAACCGTAGATCTGTTGCTGTCGAGCGTAGAAAGCTCCTTTAGCGTAGGAACCGCTGAACTGCTTTGCGCAAAAAAACTTTTTGAATTCGCTGACTGTCTACCTTCTCTGAATAATAGGCTGACGTAGGACCCAATCATAACAAAATATTAGGAGATTCGGTTCGGGTTTCGAGGAGTTCGTCCGAGGATTCGAGGAGTCGACCCGAGCTCTATATATATCCCAAGCTTTTGAGAGAAAAAATTTTTATCTGTCTTCTGCGAAAGAGAGCCTCGATTGTTTGAGTTTTTCCCCTGACTTGATTGACGATAAGCAGAGAATCACCAAAAGCTTCCAGAGATTCGACCCCCAGCTCTTTAGCGACTTGGAGCCCGATTAGTAGAGCGTTGTACTCCGCCACATTGTTGGAACAAGGCTCGTTTAGAGAGTATGCTCGATGGATGACGAGTTTATCGGGAGTAACCAGGACGATTCCTACCCCTGAAACCACGTTTCCTTTGGGACCAGTCCTGGAGGCGCCGTCGAAGAACAGTTGCCATGTACTACTTTCCATTGCGGACATTCCACAGGAAATTTTTGTGGACTCAACACCACTGGCGTACTTAGAGATAAGTACGGGTGCTAAGTTGAGATGACAATCGATATCAGAGGTAATATGGACATGATAATCGATAGCCGGACCAGAATGGTTCGTTCAGAGGTAATATGAACATAACAAACTCAGCTGGGTTGTGACTCCATCGGGGATGGAGGTACACATCTGCTCAGAGGTAATATGGACATGGCAGTTTTTGTGGACTTAACACTGCTGGCGTACTTATGACTAAGTATGGGTGTTAAGTGTAGATGGCAACCTACATCAGAAGATAGTGGATAGCCGAAAGTTTATTCAGAGGTAATATGAACATGACAAACTTTTGATCGTGACTCCTTTGGAGATGGAGGTACACGTCTGCTCAGAGGTAATATGGACATGGCAGTTTTTGTGGACTCAACACCACTGGCGTACTTAGAGTTAAGTACGGATGCTAAGTTGAGATGACAATCGATATCAGAGGTGATAATCAATAGCCAAATTTAGGAAGGTTTGTTCAGAGGTAATATGAACATGACAAACTCCCTGGGTTGTGACTCCATCGGAGATAGAGGCATACATCTGCTCAGAGGTAATATGGATATGGCAGTTTTTGTGGACTCAACACCACTGGCGTACTTAGAGTTAAGTACGGGTGCTAAGTTGAGATGACAATCGATATCAGAGGTGATAATTGATAGCCGAATTTAGGAAGGTTTGTTCAGAGGTAATATGAACATGACAAACTCCCTGGGTTGTGACTCCATCGGAGATAGAGGCATACATCTGCTCAGAGGTAATATGGACATGGCAGTTTTTGTGGACTCAACACCACTGGCGTACTTAGAGTTAAGTACGGGTGTTAAGTTGAGATGACAACCGATGTGATAGTCGATAGCCAAGAACTCGAAAAGTTTGTTCAGAGGTAATATGAACATGACAAACTTTGTGGACCTAACACCACTGGCGTACTTAGAGTTAAGTACGGGTGTTAAGCGTAGATGGCAACCTACATCAGAAGATAATGGATAGCCGAAAGTTTATTCAGAGGTAATATGAACATGACAAACTTTTTATCGTGACTCCTTTGGAGATGGAGGTACACGTCTGCTCAGAGATAATATGGACATGGCAGTTTTTGTGGACTCAACACCACTGGCGTACTTAGAGTTAAGTACGGGTGCTAAGTTGAGATGACAATCGATATCAGAGGTGATAATCGATAGCCAAGAACTCGAAGAGTTTGTTCAGAGGTAATATGAACATGACAAACTTTGTGGACCTAACACCACTGGCGTACTTAGAGTTAAGTACGAGTATTTAGCGTAGATGGCAACCTACATCAGAAGATAGTGGATAGCCGCTTGCTTTTCCTTGCGGAAATCACAGCGCTTATCTGGTTCCACGTAGAGGTCAGATGTTGTCTTGCGCATGGAGAGTGATTTGTACTTCCGATTTGGCGCTGAGGCATCATCAGAAGTTTGGTCTGTACCGCGCGTAGCGGGAGACTGGTTTCTACGCGTATAGCACAGTGGATACTTCTGGGTTAGCACTGAGGCTTTGCCCGAAGTTTCGTCTGTATCGCGCGTAGCGGGAGACTGGTTCCTACGCGTAGAGCACAGTGGATACTTCTGGGTCAGCGCTGAGGCTTTGCCCGAAGTTTTGTCTGTACCGTGCGTAGTGGGAGACTGAATTTTACGTGCAGGGCACGGAGGGAGCAATGCTACAACCTCATTGGTCGAAGAGGTCGGAGAGATCGGAGAGTCCATAGGAATGGTAGAGGATGTCTTAGGCATCCAGACCTTGCGCAGCTTCCTGTTGTCTTAGACGGAGAGAGGGTAAGAGCTACCCCCGGTTCGAAGCATGTCTTCGTAGGCAGACTGGTCGAATTGGAAGACCAGTGTCTTCTTTACGGTTCTATAGATACCGCATCGTGTTGAGCAATTGCTTCCTCATCAGAAGAGAAAGATGTCTCCAGCAGAGTCGCCATCTTGTTTGTGGTATTAAACGAAAGAATGGAAAATGTATTCAGGATGGGGTTTATACGAAACCCGCTTCTTTGGTTTACAAACAAACTTGTACAGTTTGATCCTATACGAGGATATGGGAGTACAATTTATTTAATCTGGGTAAATATTGCTATAGGTGTCTGATCTGAAGTCGATCACTTTAGCCCTTGGACCACACGATGTTGAAGAAGTGCCGTAGAAGACAGGAAGCAGCTTCGAAGGTTGCAAAAGAGGGTGGATGCACGATGCCAAAGTCGTCGATCCCTACTCTCTGTCTGAGCTCCGGGTTCTCTCTCTCCCTCTCTCTCTCTCTCTCTCTCGACCGTTGGATCTGGTACTGGATCTCTTGATCAGTTTTCAGACCTAACTTCTTTGACCCTCCAATTTGTCGACCTTGTTCCTCATTGATAGAGGTCTCTATTTATAGAGTTTTAGTGACAGTGACCACTCCGTCGGTGTAGAAACTGAGGAATGGAAAGTACAGCACCCTTTTACACAACGGTTAAAGTAACCAATGCCTGCGTATAGATGATCCTTTGAATGAGCGTGTGACGTGGGTCCAACTAAGGGACAAAATGCGTATAATCGCTACGAAGATCACGGCGTAGAAGCCATGTAGGTAGGTATCCATTGTGTAGAAGAGGTTGGCATAGAAGCCAAATGTCTGTCACCATGGCATAGAAGCCAAATGGTTATCAAACCGACATAGAAGCCAATAGGTGTAGAAGCCGAACAGGCGTAGAAGCCGAGTGGTCATAGAGGCCGAGCAGGCGTGGAAGCCGAATGGGCGTTGAAGCCGAGCAGGCGTAGAAGCCGAGTGGTCATAGAGACCGAGTAGGCGTAGAAGCCGAATGGTCACAGAGGCCGAGCAGGCGTAGAAGCCAAATGGGCGTTGGAGCCGGATGGGCGTAGAAGCCGAGCAGGCGTAGAAGCCGAGTAGGCGTAGAGGCCGAGCAGGCGTAGAAGCCGAGTGGTCATAGAGGCCGAGTAGACGTAGAAGCCGAATGGGCGTTGAAGCCGAGCGGTCATAGAGGCCGAGTAGGCGTAGAAGCCGAATGGGCGTTGAAGCTGAGCGGTCATAGAGGCCGGGTGAGCACAGGAGCTGGATGGGCATAGAAGCCGCTGCATACCGTGCCAGAGTGCTGATATGGACGTCTTAGCCGGAATTACGGCTTTTGAAGATATAATCAAATCTCTTGCATTAAATACCGAGATTCGCCACCATCCTGTGCATAAAAGGTGGAGGCGTGTTTTTGAAGGTCCGCAACCCCTTCTGCGCATCAGTCGCAGAGACGTGCCTTAAGAAACTGTCACCACTCTGTGCATTTAGACGTAAAGACGTGCCTCGAGCAACTGTCATCGCTCTGTGTATTGGCCGCAGAGACGTGCCTCGAACCCCGTACGGAGTGCAGCTTTTGATGTGGCAGGCAGTTTGTCTACTGCAGAACGTAAATAGCTCATGTCTGCCCGTGTAAAACAAGGCAGCGTATCCCTTCGTACTTGTAAAAGCAGTTTACGCAAAGGGGATGGCGGTATTTGACAGCCTGAGTCGCAGTGCTGTGCCATCATTATAGCCGTCGTCTGGGTAGTCGAGCCGTATCCCTTTGTCAGAAGTCCAGACGTCAGATTCATTGCAGGATCTTCATTGCAGGGTCTGACAGGTTTACTTCGGAGAATACGAAGCATCTCTTGTATACCTCAATGCTGCGTCTGAAAGAGGATGAGTTTTATGCCCTGGAGGCGATGGAGCACCCTGTTTATGCTGAAGCGGCTTGGACGTACTGCCTTACGCGGATGGTCCTTTGAGCTTTCGTATTTCATGCTGCGTTTTAGCAAAAAGAGCTCTGTTGCACGCTTGATGGCTCTGAAGGCTTCTGCTTACGCTGCTCTGCACCAATATGCCGCATATAGTCATCCGACGTTTTTTTTATGCTTTTACAACTGTAAGCAATTTGGCAAGGTATCTTGCCTGGCAAGAGAGCTGCAAAGTGTAACGTCCAGACATCAGGCACAATGGATCAGAAGCTACGGCCTTAGAATGAACATCTCCGGATGCTGAAATAAATATCACCAACGTTCCCCGAATAAGCGAGATAGCTAGAAAATACTACCCTTTCGTCCAATTTGGACACAGGGACAAAACTATAATTTTGGGTCAAAGCGGGGCCCATATATGGCATCGAAAAGCGTGCCAAGGATAAAGGTCTCTAAATAAGATAAATTATAGGTCAAACAAACTTTAAATATCAGTACGAACTCAACGGTATGTCCAATTTTGGAGGTGAGTCGAACACAATTTCGTCCAAAAAGTCAACCATGGGGCCCACAAATGGGCAGTTTGGTCAACTATCTCAGAAATGCGTGAAAATTGGGTCATAGGACCAGCACGATACCACAAGTCTAGTGGCACAAATTTTGTCTCATTCTGACGAGTATACAACAAATGGTGCAAGATTTTGCAAACGTCGCGATACGGGGAATTTTTACGGATACAGATTAATTCCGACGCGCACACGCATCCGAATCAGTTTTCACGAAAGCCCACACGTCTGGATATACCTTACGCGCCTTTCAGTGCAATTGGTACACGACGGGACGGTCCCATTTGGTGGGACGCGCTCCTTATCGCAAATTCTGGAAGTTGGAAAAATAGGTTTTCAGGATTTTTAATCTAATTTAATTCAGCATATAACAACGAATAAAATATTATGATTGATAAGAATTAATCTCGGTTAGGTGGTCTTCGTATACCAAAAAAAAAACTAAATTCGGATCTCTGTGGTGGGAGATACGAGTCATTAAACATGGGTGGTTACCGCAGTTTTTTGTAAATTAAAAGTTGTCGTTTTTCTCCAACTTTGCCTCGGTTTTTGCCTAGGGTTACGCATTGTTCGAAGTAAACTAATACACATTATTGGGAGAGGGATAGGTCGTGAACATACCGGTGAAGACGGGGTCGAGTTTGGTCGAGCGATAGAGCGGAAAATGAAGCCTGAACAGAGGTAACTCGTTGTGTATTTTCTGTCGCGGCATTGCGGTTGACGTGGGCGTGCACGGCGGACGCGGCGGCGGGCTCTACGGTGAACGGCGGCAGCGGTGGGGGCTTTGGGTCGGCGCGGTCGCGGCTAGGTCAAGGTGATGAAGATTAGAGTTAGGGTTTATGGTTTCACTATTTAATATATATAGGGATTGAGAAGGAGAAGAACGTGGGGGCCTTTACTGCCGAATGCTATAGCTGCTGCTAGGATTTAAATAGCGGGCCGGGTATGTAAGGGTTGCGGGTAGGTTTTAAGTATTAGTTAGGGTTTGGGTTTTAATCTCATTTTCTAATTCTTTTTCTTTCTTTCTTTTCCCTTCTTTCTTTTCTAATTCTATTTCTTTCTTTTTCTATTCTTTTCTATTAATAAACTTTATATATATATATATATATATATAATTTTAAAAATTTATATTGGTGCATACAATAAATTTATCAATCGTGCACAAGGTCTCCTACATGAAAATAATTAAGGTAAAATTATGGTTGCTCCATAAAATCTCTAAATGCACAATTACCTAAAAATAAAAAAATCCAATAAATTCTATTTCTTCTAATTAGCTACTAAATACTATAATTTATTTAAATAATTAATTAAATAATTAATATGATTTTTTAAATTAGGGGTTTTACAGTGTCCGCTGCACGAGATGGCCGTTCTCCGGCAAGGGAGGGCGGAGCTCCAGCGTGCACAGCAGCAGTAGCAACTCCCTGGCAATGGCAGCAACTCCGGTTGTTCGCATATGATATCTTCATTTTTGGCTCTTTCTTCCTGGCTTGACACAGCAAAAAAAAGAGGAGAGTTCGACCCCAGAAGGGGATCGGCAAAAGTCAAAAGAAATGCTAGGTTGCAGCAACTGCAGCCAATGCTGCGGCGGCGGCGGTGACAAGGTGGCCGTGGGGGACTGGTGGTGGTGGTGTGTCGGTCGTAGGAGAACTGGAGGTGGTGGTGTACTGGCCGTGGGGGACCGAAGGTGGTGGTGAGGGGTGACTGGGGAAGTAAGAGTCGGGTGGTGGCAGTTTTGATGATGGTGGTGTCAGTGGTGGTGGCGTTGGTAATGGCGACGGTGATAGGGGTAGAGATGGTGAGGATGGTGGTAGAGACGGTGAGGATGGTGGTCAAGGTGGCGACGGTTGGCTGTGGTGGCGATGGGGGTGACTGGGGGAGTCGGGGCGTCGGGTTGGGTCAGCCGGGGAAGAAGAAGTCGAGGGGGGAGCCTGCTGTGGTGGCCAACTGAGGCGAAGGCGGCTGGTGGTGGTGGTGGTGGTTGGTGTCTGGGAGGAGGAAGGTCGGAGGGGGTCGGGCTGGTGGTGCTCGGAGGAGGAGACGGTGGTGGCGGGCTGAGAGAGGTGGCCGGGGTTGGTCGGGTGTGTGATGGTGATAGTAATATAGTTTTTAGGGTTTTTCTTGGTATTTGTGGCTGTTGGTGTATTTTAGGGAGAGGGTGTGTGTAGTATATGTAGGAGAGAGAGAGGGGCTCGCCTTGGGATTAGGGCCGACTGAGAAATAATTGTGGGAAGTTGGAAAACCACAACATAATGAAGGGAGGGCTAAGATTGAGGGAATTTAAAATGTAAGGTGGAGATGTGTTGGACAAAACGGGTTGAGATTGTGTCTCCAATTTCGATTGGAACGGACAAGGATGCAAAGTTAGATTTAATTAGATTTAAATATGAATGTTTGTAACGAATATTGTGTGACTAAAATGAAGCACAAGATAGAGTATTTGTAAGTTACACAAAGGTTAGAATGGTAGGCTGGCATGTCTAGAAAAAGTGTATAAAATTTATTTGACGGTAATAGCTAGTGTAGTGCTCTAAATATCGAAGTTACGGTAAGGTACACTAAGTGTTATAAATATTGCACAATAAATATAAAATACTGTGTTCAAATTCTAATTGGCTCCAAATTAAACCTAGTCTCTCTATATAAGCTAAGTAGACCTAAATTTGGTTGAGGAGGTTTACAGCTGGCACCATATTGGCAGACAATGTTTGCTTGAGTATCTCTCCGATATTTACGTTGGATTCCCAAGAGGAAGACTCTGAAGAGTGAGAGTGTAACTCATCTTCTTGATCCGAGCCTTCGGGGGTTGTGGGAGACGTAACGTACGTTAAGCTATGCTTGGTCTTATGGTAGTAGTCCTTAGACTTGCCTGATGGAGCGATGATGCGTACTAGTAGTCGTCGACCTTTGCCGTAATTCAGACCTTGGTTTCTTTTAAGATCATAGCCCATCTTCTAGATGAGGAATTTGGCTTTACCACTGAAGCGGTAGAGTTATATTTTGCCGGTATCGAATTTGGCTCTTGTTCCTTCAAGATAAAAGACCGGGGGTATTTAACCCTGTCAAAGATGATGGGTTTGTCTCCCCTTATCCTTGCTGGAACCGTGAAGTGGGAACCTTGGCTAGGTAGGATTCGGTTTATAGCATAGGTGGTAGTCACCTGTGTCTACAGGCGCAGGCCTAGATCGTTCTCCATGGAATACATCGTGCTTATGTGTGCAACTTTGGAGTAGTTCAAAGATAGCCCTTTATTGATGAAATGAGGTATCTCGTCATCCGAAATTACATCTTCGAGAGAAGGGACGTTAGCATTAGCAGCTATGTACTCATCTAACTCATCTTTTCCGAGATATATCCCCAGTGCGAGCGATAACTTTGTAAATTTTCTGTGCAGCTTTACTACCAGAGGTCGGACGTGGTAGGAGGCAGTGGAGCATTCTTCGGAGGTTGACTCGGCCTGCGAAGGCGAACGGCCAAAGTTTCGAACATGGTAGATTAGGCTAAATCTTCCTTATTTGGTCGATCCATCCTACGAAGATGTACGACCAGAGGTTCGGATGCCTTCCTGTATAGTTTTAAGACGAGAGGAGGGGTGTGTCTGGAGCGCATGCCTTTAGACGGACTCTTAAGGGCTCTTCTGGTGTTGTCCCAGCCTCTATCTCATCATAAGCATCATTGCTAACTTTATCTTGGTAGACCTGTTTATAAAGGATCAGGTCGGAGTAGTAGGCTTTGATCCCTTTGAATGGGTCGACGTCAGCAATCTCCATTTTGACCGTGTCATGTTCGTCGATGTACTTTAGGCACTGGTGCAGGGCCGATGGCATGATCCTATGTTCATGTATCCATGGACGTCCGAGCAAGACGTTATATGATACATCTATATCAATAACATAGCCGGTGACCTCCATTTTCATGTCATCAATCTGGATTTTTAGGCGAATCTTGCACATAGGGTAGCTCCTTCCTACGTTGAAGCCAGTGATGGCAGTATTGGTAGCTATCAGACGATGCATCAAAATACCTAGGGTCTGAAGTAGACTCCGCGAGATAATGCTAATCGATGAACCGGGGTCGATGTGCATCCAATCCATCTTAATGGCACCAATGTGTCCTATGTAATACAGGGGACGATCGTGTCATTTATTCTTCAATAACATGTCCCGTTGTGAGAACGTGATGCTGGGTATCGCCTCCATGATATTATTACAGTGGGGGCAAGCAGCAGGATCTTCAGCTGGCGGCTTGACCTGCTCCAAGTAGGTGTCGGCATTTTGTAATGCCTCACTAAGAGCGACCCGAGTGTCTTTAGAGAGTCAGAGAAGCTCAAATAGAGACAACTTCACTAGAGTTTTGGCGAGCTGGGCCAAGATGTCAAAGTTGTAGGACTTTTCCAACCCTTGAGCTGAATCTTTGCGCAGCGGCTTGTTAAAGCAAGTATCTTTCAGCTTAGACTTATCCACTGTTGGAGGCTGGGATAGACCCGGATCTGATATTACTGGTACAACTGTTGGAAGTGCACCATCATCAGGGATGTCGTACTCTCGTTGTTATGTTAGGCCTGACCTTGTTGTTCCTGCTATAGCTTTCTCAGATGGGGGAAACCGTATAACAGGATTTGGATTTCGTGCCCTTAGTCTTGGTGGCAGACAGTGTTTTCTAGTGCATCAATTTAGGAGCAAGATGGGGGGGAACCTACATGACCTCCCTGCGCAGCATGGTGAAAGGTATTAGCCCTACCGTTTGATTATGAGCCGACGAAAGGTTGACGACTGTTTGGGATAAACAAGGAGGTTTATACGAAACTTTTGCTTACAAACGAGAAAAGAGAAAAGTACAAATAATCCTATATGAGGATATTAAGTACAATACAAATTATTCTGGGAAAGTATTGCTATGGAAGTCTGATCTGCGGTCGATCACTTTGTTCCTTGGACTACACGATGATGAAGAAGTACTGTAGAAGAAGCTTCGAACTTTCTCTGAACTGAAGGAAAAAGCCAGTCAAAGGAAAGTTGCAAGTAGGATCGAATTCTTGTTGCCAAAGTTGTCAGCCAAAACACCTTTGTCTCCTCCTCTTTTTCCTTGTCTTGCCTTTTTTCTTCTCCGACTAGGAGTCTTTATTTATAGAGATCAACCCAATAACTGCCTGGTTGGCGTAAAAGCCAAATAACTGTCTTGTTGGCATAAAAGGTCAAACTGTGAAGAAGATTGCCCCCTTTACGCTGCGGTTTTAACAACTGCTACCCACGTTCAAATAATCTTCTGAATCTGCGTATGACACGTATCCCTTTATAAGGTAACGCGTATAACTGCTTCTCGAAGATTATGGCATGCAAGCCACATTGCTAACTGCCTGGTTGGCGTAAAAGCTAAATAACTGTCTTGTTGGCGTAAAAGGCCAAACTGTGAAGAAGATTGCCTTCTTTACGCTGCTGTTATGACAACTGCTATCCACGTTCAAATAATCTTCTAAATCTGCGTATGACACGTATCCCTTTATAAGGTAACACGTATAACTGCTTCTCGAAGATCATGGCATGCAAGCCATGTAGGTAACTGCTCCTTGCGTAAAGCTTGATGATTCATGAATAATAGATAACCAGCATAAAATAGCCAATTATCCTTCACGACTGAGGTCTTGAGCGTATTCTGGACTAAATAGCCTTATCAACGTACCTTTGCAAATATAGCCGAGTTGGCATATTTCGAGGAGATAGCATACGACGTACTCCTATAGTTGAAAATAGCCTGGTTGGCATAAAATGCAAGGATGGTGATGTGAGCGTATTAGCCACAGTTTTAGCTTTCCCAGTCATGACAAATTTTAAAAATAGAACAAAATCTCGTGCATTAAATGCAGAGATATGCCTTGAGCTTTGTACAAGAAACAACTTTTGACGTGGTATCTAATTTTGTCTTGCCTTGAGCGTAAAAACTCATTTCTGTAAATGTAGAATAGGCAGCGTATTCAGAACACTCCATTTTTCTTCCTTTGAATGCGTAAAATTGACTTGTATCAAAAATATGTCACAAAACGACAACCTTGGTCTCTGTGCAAAAATCATCATCACAGCTGTTCTCTCGATCATCGTGCAGTAATTTTGTCGACTGTCAGGTTCACTTATTTGACTGACAAATTCATCCGAGGAATACGAATAGTTCCTCGTACAGCTTTACGCTGCATTAAAAACAACGTATTTTAAACTTTACGCAGGAAGGTATAGCAACCTTTTATGCAGAACAGCCTTGAAACTCTACTTTACGCAGACAGCTCCGAAGCCCTATTTTACGCCAAACAACTTTGAAGCTCTGTTTTACATGGATAGGTCTGAAGCCCTATTTTACGCTAAACAACCTTGAAGCTTCTGTTTTACGCGGACAGCTCTGAAGCCCTATTTTACACCAAACAACCTTAAAGCTTCTGTTTTACGCAGACAATGCTGAAGCTCTTTTTTTACGCCAAACAAACTCTGTTTTATGCAGAGAGGGACTTCATGTATGTTGGGGGGTTTTTATTGTAAAATATGCGGATAATTCCCCAGCGTATTTCATGCTTCTACAAGACCCCCTTCAAAGTTTTTAAATTTCTCGTAATTTGAAATACTTTGAATGAAGCATGAAATGGTCAAATTTGACTCGTTCTTCAAGGCCATTTTTTCGGCTATATTTAAGAAGTTGTTGGAATTTGTGTGTTCTCTTCTGCCTATATAAGGGCAAGCAAATGAACTTGATTTTCCATACTTCCTTTACCACAAAGATGACTGCTGAGATTCATTGGGCTGAACTGAGAAAGAAGAAGATTATGCTCTTCCAACATACAAGAAGCCGTAAAAAGAGACGTCTTCGAGCAAATATTCTCTGCAATGATGGACCATGGAGGGATATCATAGCTTCCTTTGCTCGAGGTAATCAGCAATTTTATATGGCAATTTGTCAAAGAGAGAGGAAGGGTCACTTTAGACCACACAGCTTGCTAGTTGTATTTTCCTCTATTATGAAGCTGGATCCTGGGGTGCAGCTTGGCCGTGTCTTCCAGTATTGTGTTGGGTATGAATCCCAACCACAATTCTAAGCATGGCCGCCGATAACGTATGGGGAGTGGGCTTGAATAATATAAATAGGCCCTTGCAATGTTTGTCAACAATATGGAATAAAAAAAAGAGCATTTTCTGCGTAAACTCTTGTGACTGGCTTTCTCGAGCGTAAAACTCATATTATCAATATATACGCGTATTCTGCTAACTGATCTATCCCTCGTAATTTAATATTTTTTTGTTTTGCGCGTAAAATCATAGATTCGTAGCATCTGAGCGTAAAATCATAGATCCTAGCTCTGCGTGTGGATCTTTACTCTATGCATAAATTCATAGATCATAGCATCTGAGCATAAAATCATAGATCCTTGCTCTGCGCGTGGATCTTTACTCTGTGCGTAAATTCATAGATCATAGTATCTGATGGATCTTTTACGCAGCATGACTATATTCTTCCTTTTCAAATTATCTGCTGATGTGGTCCCAAATCATAACTGACTACGATAAGATCGGATTTGGTTAAGGATTCGAAGAGTAATTTAAATTTTATAAATATGCTTAGGTCATGAGAGAGAAAAACCTTTTATCTCTTTCTGAAAAACCCTTCATCTCTTTCTGAAAACCCCTTCTTTTCTGCCATGGCACCAAAATAGACCTCCACTGCTAAAGGAAAGCAAGCCGCTTCATCATCTCGCTCATCTGCTCAAGCACGAGCGACTCCTACTAGGCCAAGCGAGCCTCGTTTTGAATGAAGTGCTCCGCTGTCTAGCTGTGCACCGGACATCACAGGTAAAACTTCGAGAAATAAAAAATTCTTCGTACACGTTATACGTGTATGCGCAAGGTCATCTTTTGTGCTAAGAGTACTCTTCGAGGAAGATGATGCACAGAGATGATTTATCAATACGCCTACATTTTAATGTGTCAGCATAAAACTCCATATTTTGCAATCTGGCGTAAAAACTCAGACTGTTAAATTTGGCGTATACTGTAAGATTTTTACTCACCTTGCGTTTTACGCACTGAAAATAAATTCCAGCGTAAAACTGACTTATTCTCTTGCTTTTTTTTGCAGTGGACCTACAGATCCCCCCTCTGGCTGAAGTAATGGGTTCTGCTGCTGGAATATTAAATTCTAACTACTTGGAGGACTTGTCCCATGTAACTTTCCCCATATCTGGAAACGAGTATCCTAAAGAAAGGGGAATTCTGATCTTGGCCCAAGGAGAAAGAATGTTGCTAACTATGATCAGCGGGGAATGCTTGACATACATAGATGGAACCGAGTATAAGAAACCAGCTTTTTTATTTGGAGATGCTATTGATAAGCAATCCCAAACAAAGCCCAAGAAGGAAGACTGGGTATTTTCTGTTAAGGGCACTATTATGTACCTGCCAAAGATGTTCAGAGACTACCCCATCTCTGTATTCTTCCATGCCACACATCCTAGAAGGATGGCATGGACTCTGACTCCTGATCTTCATGGCCAGCTAGGGAAGATCTTCTATAAGAAAAGATTAAACCAAGGATCCTTCGTAAGTAGTCCCTCAGGTCCTATTGTGCCCTTCAGAGGTTTACCAGGCAGCGTCCCTAGTGAAGGCTCTTCTTTGATCCAGCCATTTCAAATATTAACTTTCTGCAATAAATTTATGGGGCATGAAGGAATATATCCCAAAGTTAACCCTCGCACCAGTGGATGGCTTGACCCCCACAATCTTCGATGGGCCAGATTAACTGCATGGGCCCTGAAGCACTTTCAAATGGAGCTAGAATCAATTTATTTGATGCTGTCAGTGCTACTAGTGTTGGACTACCTATCAACACAAATTTATTCTTAGCTTTGATGGAGCGATATAACTCGTTTACTGGGACTTTCGCCACTCCACTAGGTGAGTTGGGCCTAGCACTTCATGAGATGGCAGATATCTCAAAATTACCAATGGGAGATACTCCCTATAAAGAATACGTTCCCACCAATAGAGAGTTGAAGGATACCAACCCTCGGACAGTGGCTATATACCAAGAACTGATGAGCCACTATCTTGCATGCACCACTTTTTATAGAGAGCCTTCTGATTTAGCTCATATTAACAAATGTGTGTCTTACCTTTTCTTCCATCAGGCTAGAAATGCAAGCGGGACAAAGTTGTAGAAGGCAAAGACAAACCTTTGAACCCTCTAAGTATTCTTAATGCCAACACAATCGATGATCTTATTGAAGATGCAAAAGATCCAGATTGTGTTCTTAATGAAGATATAGATAGTTATCCTGCAGGGACCAAAGCCTATAGTTATATGAGGCATTGCCGAAAGCCTCTGTCAAAAGAAGCTCAACTGGCTGGTTTTTTTTCTATTTGGCTACGCCGATGGGTGGTGCCTGGCATTGCATCTGCAGATCGTATTCATCGCAATACCCTATAGCCCGTAGTGCATTTGGTATTTGGAGCCAGATTGGGCCTACTCCCTGCCATGGTATGCAGGATACAAGCTGGCCTGAGGGCTATTACTGATGGACTACTGGCCAATACCACTCAGCGCGAAGGATATCCCAGAGTGGAATTACCATTCTTATATCTGATGGGATAGTTAATCCTTCATAACACCAGAGTGATGTCTCCCGGATCTGCCAGTGGTTCGGGCAATAACTTCCTGTTGAATTACAAGAATTTTCTTGGAATGTGACTAGCGTCATAGATTGTCAACTAGCACTGAATTTTGCTCATAGTTGGAAATTTTTCTGTATCGTTCCCCCCGTACATATTAATCAGCAGGGGACTAAACTTCATGATATAGGTCAGGGGAAGTCTATTCTTTCTCCTGAAGACTTTTACTGGTTGGTCTGTATTAGACCTTCACACCTGCTGTATAGAAGTGAGGATCACTGCTACCTGTAACCTTATCTGCCTAGCTGTTTCGCCAGGCAATTTGGATATGATCAATTGCACGTGGGAAATCCCATCATCAACTTTAAATTCAAAGGTGGGCTTATTGATGGAGCTAGAGGATGGTGTTATTTTATCATGGGTTGTACTGAAGCAACCTTTGTTGTTCCCGCGACTTCTCTCTCCATGGAATTGCACATTCTCCATTCATACGCACAGTTTTAGGTGTCCATTAACACTTTCCATCGTGATTTTGATGTATATAGAAGTTTCAGAATGCCCTCCCATAAATCCACTGGAAGAGAGGAGATACCATCTGTCTCCTCTGATGAAGGCGATAAAACTATTAGGGCAGATGATTATTTATTAATATTATCGAGAGGCGTAACAGCTCCACCAGCAGAGCCTCTCGTAGTTTCTAATAAAAGAAAGGCTTCTACTCAGAAAGAGCCTTCCCCTCGTAAGAAGAAGCAAACCACTAAAGGTCCTAAAAAGACTTCCACCAAGGGGGCCTCTTCCAGGAGTGAACCTATTATTTTCCCTGTTAGGGATGATTCTGTGATTAGGGATTCTATATCCCCTCATCGCCCTTTGCCTTTTAAAGAAGGAGCGTCCACAGTCCTAGCCGAAAGTGCTGGAGATTCTTTGCCAATGACTGCTACCGCAATTACATCTACCACCGTTACTGGTGATGCTTCTCTATCGCCTTCGAGGCTGAGTTCTCTAGTAATTACTATACCTTTTTCATCGTTTATAAGACAAACAATAGGATTAGCCCCTCCTTCATCTGTAAATATTTCAAGTAAGATTCTACCTGATGAACCTCGAATAGATTTGGGTGATGACTGGGATGACGACCCTCAAGCGTCAGTTGGTGTACCTTCCTCTCCAGGTATGATAGCTTGTTTAGCATCATTAAGAAATAATTTAGCTATACAGGCTGCAAACGCAATATACATACCATCGGCCATGGGTAAATGTTGCCTTTATGCTTTTTTCGGAAAAATTTAACATCAAATTGATATTAACTTTCTCTTATCTTATTTTCAGGCAAAGACATTTCTGGAGAAGGCAGAGCTAAAACAACCTCTGCTTTCGTTGCGGATCCAGCTACTGAAACGGCTATGACCACTATCGAAGAAGTGTGCCTTGAAACCGCGACATTCTCAGATATACTCCCACCTTCGTCGAGCATGCCAACAACTTCAACTGTTGTTGGTGTCTCTTCTTTTGTTGCGCCATATATTGAAGCAACGACTGTGGCAACATCTTCTGTAGTCATTCCAGGAAGGAGATTTACTGATATTGCGGCCACTCCCAGCTTCCATTCGAGCCTTGCTATGCTTGTTGAACAATACACTAGCATATTCTACCTCATTTTAAAAGAATTAATCTTCATGGTGCTAGAGAAGAATCTAGGCTTTGATGCTTTGAAGACATCTTCCATGCTCACTATAGCGCAAATTAAAAAATTTAATGACGCTGACAGAGCTAATACGCTAGAGCAAGTTGTTAATGGTTTAGAAAAATCCATTAACGAATATTTGCAATTATCCAGAGGCAGCATCAATGACTTGGTTCAGGCTGAGTATGACTCACTAACTTCAGAATTTGCTCGGAAGGCAGAAATCTTAAATAAATCCGTTCAGGAACAGCAACAAGAGATGGAGAAAGAGCAAGCAGTATTAGTGGAGAGTATTCCTCAGCTAGCTTAGTGCCGTACCGAATATGAGGGATATGAAGTGAGGATTCAAGAACTGGAAGCTGAACTTGCTCAAAAAAAGGAGAGGCTTCTCAAAGCATCACTAGTTCGTGATGTATTGGAGGGCCAAGACACTCACACACACTACACACATACATATATATATAAATAAGCTCACACACACATACATATATATATATACACACTTATATATATATATATATATATATATATATATATATATATATATATATATATATATATATATATATATATATATATATATATATATATATATAATTAAAATTATATACACACACACACTAAATCAACACACACACTCAAACTCACAATTACACACACACCTACACTCACCCTCACACAACCACACAAACAAATACACATATACACATCAATATATATAAACACACACACACACACATACATACATATATCTATAAATATACACACTTACACATTCACATACACACACACACACACACATATATATATATATATATATATATATATATATATATATATATATATATATATATATATATACACACACACACACATTCACACACACACACACACACACACATACATACATATATATATATATATATATATATATATATATATATATATACACTCACACACATACGCACAAACACACACTACCACACCTATACACACACACACTCACAAACACACCAACACACATACTTACCCACATACATATAAATACAAATATATATATAAATATAAACTCGAAAACCCTAATACACACTCTCCAAGGCTAAACTAACCCGCGCACAAGTCTGAAACCTAAAAACCAAGTCAAAATGGCCATTTGGTCATTTCGACGAATACTTGGAGTGCGACTTGCGATACCTCGCGAAACGCACACCAAACCTAATCAGAATCGACCTAAAATTTATCCACGAGTTCTAATCGATGTCTAGAACCTCATAAAAATGCTAACTCTCCGATTCTAGGTCCATGGTAAAATTTCACGTGTGTGGAACCCATATCGAAGGAAAAAACCCCCAAATTGCCCAAAACTCCGCGATACGATCTCACGTATCCAAACGAGGACACGAACCTACCCTCAAGACACCCAAGCACGTCTACCTAGGTCCGTCTAACCTAGGCAACATCCAAAATGGGCCAATCTCGGATTTTACCCGAAATTGACACAAAACTCTATGTCAAAGTCTCCAAACACATCCAACCAAGCTCCAACTTTCTCCCATAGGTAGCCCTAAGGTCTAGGAAGGTTCTAAACTACTAATTACACTATATTAGAGTAATCACTAAGAGGAAAATTAGGGTTTACCTCTTGGAAGTTGGAATCCCAAGGCCAAAATCTCCAAAAAGCCCTAAAAGCTCCAAACTAGCTCCCAAGCTCCCAAATCTAAGCTCTACTCCCAAAGTAACTCCTACACATGTAGGTTAGAGGAAAATGAAGGGTTAGGGTTTGCATTAAAGAGGAAAGTAAGTGAATGAAGAGAGGGAAGGTGAAAATACTTACTTAGAAATGGAAGAAGTAAATGAAGGAAGTAAGGAAAGAGAATAGAGAGCGGAAAAATGAAGAAGAAGGAAATGGGAAGGAAGGGGGGGGGGGGGCGGCCATGTAATAGAAGTAGGGTTAGGGTTAGTGGTTAGGTACACAGGCTATAATACCCTCAAATTAAGTCATGCTAATTAGGGTTTGGGTTTGGGGTTTCCAAATGCACTCTAACTAAATCTTAATCACTCCAACTAACTAATTAGAATATAAATAACTACTCTAAACTAATAAATAAGTCTGACATGGGTGTTGGTTGGGTCTGACAGGGGTCCACTAAGGTCTGACATGGGGTCTGACAGGGGTCCACTAAGGTCTGACATGGGTCCAGACTAGCCAAAATCCTAAAACAACTAATAAAAATAAATACATGCATCTAATTAAATATTAATACAAATATTTATGATCAATACACAATTTACCAAATTAAAATAAAAAAATATTCTGCCCTGGAAATGGAATGGTGACAAGCCTATCCTCAAAAAATTTTGTCCTCGAAATTTAAAGTCGATCGCACTTCTTCTAGGTCAATCCCCCAACAATCACAGTTAAGAAATTATACCTAAACAATATGCAAGATCATGGTCCTACTGGTCTTGTTATCACAGTCTCAATCAGGGTCACTACACTATCTACCACAGCACAAAAGAAAAGGCTAACAGGTACTAATGAAGCACACCACAAGAAATAGAAAAGGACAGGAAGAATAACAAAAAAGAGACTGACCTGCTAACCCGACACCTGTAGCACCGGCCTCTTCGACCGTCAACGCAAAAGCCCTGCCCTGCTAGGGTATCTCCCTCTGCTGGTGTGGGACATGATGATGTGCCACAGGTGGCCTAGCTCTAACTCTCCGATCATGTGCTCCACTAATTGGAGGTACAGTGGGGCAATCTCGTATCTGGTGAGCAGCGGATCCACAAAACAGACACACCTTCAGCCTCCTCCTACAAACATCCCAAGTGTGTCCTGCCTTCCTGCAGTAGGCACAAGTGGGCACTCTCTGATCCTGACCCTGCTGTTCCTGCTGAAAAGGAGCCCTAGCTGGTGCAATCCACTGATGCCGCTGCTGCGCTGTCTTCTGCACATAGGGACGCTTAGCAGGTCCCGCACTACCACTCGCACTACCTGAGTCATCCCTGCCTCTCTTGGACTTGAGCCAAGTCATCCTCTGCCCTCTGAGCGTCCCCTACGATCTGCTTAAAAGTTGTCTCGCGGTCACTCCTAGTCAAAGACTTGACCGCCATGACCAAGCCCTTGTGAAACTTTCTTGCTTTTCCTGCCTCACTCAAGCCCTCTACAAATCTGCCCAGACGACAGAACTCTGCTGTATACTCGTCCACCAGCATGCTCCCCTGGACGAGTTCCTCAAACTGGCTCTCCAAGGCACTGAGAGCCACATTTGGGAAAAACTTCTCCTTAAAAAGCCTCTTAAAAGCCTCCCAAGTAAGCCCTGGTGCCGCGATCCTCGTATCAGTACAGTACCACGTCAAAGCGAGGTCGAACATCTGACTACCCGCTGCCTCTATCTGCATGCTGTCTGGAATCTATGCCAGCCAAAAAATCCCCTCAATCTGCTATATCCAGTCATCTGCGTACAGGATCCCCTCTGTACCCCAGAACTCCTTGGGCCGCATCCTCTGGAAGTCAATGATGTTGCCCGGCCTAGGATGTTGTCCCTGCTCTTCCTGTGGCAGGATCTGAGCCACTCTGTCCACTGCCGTCATGGCCACCTAGTGGGCATTCTCAATGCCCAGCCTCATCACATCCACCTGGCGGTACTGCGCGTCCATCATCTCCCTAAAGAACGTAAACAACTGCACGACATCTACTGGTGCAGGAGGTGGTGGAGGAGGTACCACCGGAACAACTAGGGTAGTCCTCGGATCGACAGGTAGAGGAGAATCCCCGAGAGAAGCAGATTCTCTCTCAACCGCAGGAGTGGTGAGTGGAGCGGTAGCAGCTACCTGAAGTCGAGCAAGACGAGAGGTAGCAGACCTCTCGGTGGCAGCTGTTGAAACGGTACAATAGGATCGTGTCTTCGGAGGCATCCTGAACACCGATCAAAAGAAGTCAATATGGCGCAAGATACGATATCATCAAAGAAGGACAATAATATTTCAAAAGAAAGTAATTTCAGAATAATTAGAAATAGCAAATATTTGATTGGAATTGTTCCTAGTCGTGATTGAGTACACTCTCATCCTAGATCCTATATCCTAGAGCAGGCTCGTAGCAGTACAACTAAATCGTTGTACTACCACGACATCACACTAATTGTGAAGCTCGAGACCTGCAGGGCCGCCACCAAAATGTGTCACGACCCGCACCCGAAAAATCGGGCATGAGTCATTGGTACGTCCAGCCTACGCCACAGCATCGATGGTAGAACGCTGTCTAGGTCTACTATCTAGCTAACAATCTCACACAACAATATAAGTACTTGCCAAGATCTTAACTCAAAACGGAGGAACAATATGATAAAGATAATACAAATACTCAGTCACGATCTAAGCACGATAAGATAACAAGGAAGTCTACCAACTACAAAGTCTAAATAACAACTACTACTAAGACAGCAACAATAATAATACTAACAACAATATCCTGAATCAAATACAATACAAGTCTCAAACCAAAAGCTGGGGACAAATTCGGTACCAAAAGCTAATAAATACAACTGAGGTCCTAGTGATCCCGGCTACCAACCCGAAAATCACTCCTGAACTAGGGGTCCCTGTCTGCACCCTCGACAGGCTGAGGTCCATAAAACGTCGGACACCAATCTTTCGGATCCTCTAAAAAATATATCCAGTCAGGATTGGAGCAAGTACACCTCTAACAGCAGTTCTAGTTAAATGATAAAAACTATAAAGCAGTTGTAGCTAGTAGCACAAGGTGAAGAAAATTGAAGTATGAACAAGGAAATATATATATATATATATATATATATATATATATATATATATATATATATATATATATATATATATATATATATATATATATATATATATATATGTTAACTGGTGCATAAAGATAAATATGCATAAAAATTAGAAGCAAGATAATAATGACTGCAGGATACAAGAAATCTAAACTAAGAGCAAGTGTGTGCACAATAACGTGAAGTGAGTCCAGCAAGAGTAAATATAATGAGTCCAGTCCATAAAGTATAAGTGAGACCAGTCAA
>JAYESA010000017.1:59755779-59760779 GCA_036927795.1 Iris macrosiphon | reverse complement strand
CCGAGACACTTTTATTGAGATTGTTAGTTTATATTATTTGCATTTATTCTGGCATTTAATCTGTGATTATCTGTTGTGGATGAGATTAGAATAACCTGGGACTTGTAATAATTATTCTATTTCCTGTTAGACTACAGCTTAAGCATGCCCTGATGGATCCATTAAATTGGGTTGTCCATCGGTGCGTGCTGCTGGCCATTGCCACGTGTCCAATCCCTCGATATTTTGGGACTGGGGCGTAACATGGTTTTTGTGGTGGCCCATGCAGGTCTACGACTAAATTGTTCGGTTTTAACTTAGGGACCGAACATGCCTGCAATAAGATAGGATAAGTTTTTAGGATCTCATCCACTTGCTTGAAACGTTCTTGATATCCATATCAACTTCGAATTAATTCTTGACTTGCATCCTGCTTTGATTCCTGTGCGCCTCTTATAGTTTATTTTGGTTGCAGGGTTATGGATTCACGAGCAAACGATGAGACTCCTGTAAAATCCCCAAGAGACACTGTGGTAACCAACGAAGATGAAGTAACACTAGTGGATGGAGGACAATCAGCTCAACAATATGCCTCGAGAATCCAGCAAGATAACATTCCACCAACGACGCCATTTACTCCACCAATGCCCGTAATTCCACCAGGGCAGGCCATGGACGGACAGCAGATGTTTCAAATGATCTATGCAATAATGCAAGCTCAACAAGAGGCTTTGAGTCACAGCCTAGTAACTGCACTAGAGCAGGCGAATCTACCCGGACGACGGCCAACGATGGGCTCTATCACCGATTTCTGGCAGCTGAAGCCCCGTACCTTCTCAGGCAAGGAGGAGCCCACTGAAGTTCATGAATGGCTCACCAATACTCAACATCAATTAGAAGCAGCTGAGCTTCCAAGAGAACGTTGGATGACTGCCGTCAGAATGCAACTGACGGACAATGCTCATCACTGGTGGCTATCAGAGGAGACACGGCTCGGACCAGACCGAGTCACTTGGGAAGAGTTCTCTAGACTCTTTCGGAAGATGTACATTCCAGCTATCGCTCGATCAGAACTTCGGGACAAGTTCAATCACCTCACTCAGGATGCTAAGACGGTGGAAGAGTACAACGCTGAGTTCATTCGTCTAAGTCGCTTCGCCCCAACATTGATCCCGATAGAAGAAGAGAAGGCCGAGAAGTTCTTCGACGGACTAAACATTGAGCTACAGAAACTAATTGGATCCGTTGCACCTACATATTACCCGAACGTCCTTGCTGCAGCACGACGCATGGAGCGCGTCATAGGAGAGAGACCAGTCTGAAGCGGCCATCCATATCAGCACCGGCCGGAGCACCACAAGAAGAATTTGCAAAAAGACCTCACATACACCAGCCACCAGAAGCATCTCCACAAGCAATACCTGTCTGTCCATATTGTCGCAAGCGAGGCCATACTGAGAGCGAGTGTAGACGAAAGAAGAAATTATGCATAGCTTGCGGATCCAGTCAGCATTTATTAGAGGAATGTCCCGAACGTCGGGAACAAGCGTTACCAATACCGAGGCCAGCCTATCCAGCATTGGGAGCACCGCAAACGGAAGTTCAAGAAGTCCTACCACCAGCTCCAGGAGGGTATCAACCAAGGCCACCTTTGATACCCCAGGCACTACTCTTCCAGCAGGCTCAACAACAGAAGAATCGACTGCAATGACGCGAGCAAGCCCTGACCATGACCGTGGAGAACGTGCAGACTCGTGGAGTAGCTAATGCTCGTAAGTGATTCGTAGTTATCCGTTTCTAGTCTTGTTTTAGCTCGTGCCTCTTGGTTCGTGACCTCAGCCCCAACCTAGTAAATTGGAACTTGTTAATAATAACCTGGTTTTCTAAAAATTGTAGTTCTCTTGCATTAACTAGATTTCTTTACTCTGGAAAGTGCATAACTTTCATTTTTAGGGAAACGATATCTTCCCTAAGTGTCTTGTGACGTATTTCGAACAGTGCTTGCGACCGCGTCATCTCTGTTGACCGGTTATTCTTCGATTACGAGGACGCAATCCTATTAAGGGGGGTAGATTGTAAACCCCCTGATTTTTCAAGAATTTTTAAATTTGGATTTTTCATAATTTTCTGGAATTTTCTCGGATTTTTTCGTAATTAAAATTAGGGTTTTAAATTATTAAATAATTTTTAATTGATAATAAATAATATTAAAATAATATGAAAATAATATTTTATGGTGTAAAATGAAAAACTGGACTTAGGATAATTTTTTGGGAATTTATTGGGCCCCGGACCTATTTTGCATCACCTAAAAACTATTATTTATTTATTTATTTATATAATTATTTAATTAACCCCAGTCCAAACCCCTAATCTGGCCCAGCCCAGCCTAGGCCCAGCCCGTTGGGCTATCGGGTCTGGTCGGGTCCGCCCGACCGAACTCGCCCGACCCGCGACCCGCTTCTCCCACCCCCGCACGAACCTGCGCCGCTTGCGTTCTCCGACGGCCGCCCGCGTCTTCCGGCTAGGCAACTGCCCGCCCCGCGCTCCGCTCGGCCACGATCCCCCACTCCCCGCCTTCCTCGCCTCTCCTCCGCCCCGCTCGGACCTCCTCCCCCGCCCTATTTAAACCCTAGAATCCCCTCTCCCTCTGGCCATCCCTCCGTCCGCCACCCGCCGTCGACCGCCTCCCCGCTCGACGCCACTGCCAGCGCCTCCGCGCCACCCCAGCACGCCGCTCCCCGCCTCCCAGCTCAGCCGCCCGACTTCCTCCTCCCCTCCTCCTTCTTCCAGCGCCTCGAGCAGCCCCCTCCGGCCCGCCGTGCCGCACAGCGCCGCCGCCGCCGCCGACGCCCGTCTCCGCTCCCCAGCCCGACTCCGGCCGGCCGCCCCCTCCGTCTCGGCTCCGGCAAACATTCCCAGAACCCTAACCCTAGGTCGCCGGCGACTCAGCCCTCGGACACGTGTCGGACACGGTAAATTCTCAGTTTTCTAGACCCTGTTCAGGTACGCGTATCTCCCTGCTCGTTTACCCGTTTTCGATTCCGTCAGTTGCGTTGCGTAGCCTGTATGACCCCCTCGGTGCCCGTGCAACCCGCTCGGGGCATCGCGTCCTGTGGCGATCGCGAACCGCGATCCAAAAACAGGAAAAATAATGCCATAATTCACCCCGAAACTGGGTACGCCCCGCCAAACGGGACGACTTGGTCGCGTGCAGTCTTTACAAATATGTGCGCACCGTCGATACGGACGTGTGGGATTTCGCAGAAGTCGATTCGGGTGTGCGTGCACACCGGGATCAACTCGTATCCGCGGACAACGCCCCGTATTCGACTTTTCTGAATCGTGCCCTAACTTTGTGTACACACGTCGGATCGAAACGAAACTTACGCCATCAGACTCGTAGCGATACGCTGGTCCTGTGACCCAAGTTTGGTTCGATTCTGAGAACGTTGACGAAATCGCGTGTCATGGACCCCATAAGCCCCACTCGACGGGCGATTTTGTGATCGGCTCATCGGAATCCAATTCTGGAAGTTCCGTTGGGTTCGTATCATCGTTCCTGACCTGTTAACACTATGTTTGGCGAATTTGGAGACCTTTGACCCTGACACATTTTTCGGTGCAAAGCGGGCCCACATGTGGACCCCGTTTTGACCCAAAATTGCCGTTTTTGCCTTTGTCTCCAAATTGGACTCAAGGACAGGCGTTTCTAGCTGATTGATATTTTTTGGATCTGATGGTGATGTTTATTTCAGCAACCGGAGTATCGCCTGCAAATCTAGCTGAAGTCAGAGCCGCAATTGGAACCGGGACCACAGACAAGTGTACCTTGCCAAACCCTGCAGCTTTGCTACTAAATTCCTTGACTTATTTATACATCAGTGGGCAATTAAACCTTGCCAACTCGCAGTGATTTCTGTTATAGTACTTTGCCTGAGTCATTGTATATATATATATAAACTTGTTTAACTGCTTAGCCCAGGATCGAGTGACTTTACTTAGCGTCCGATTACTAGTCGGGTGCCAACCCCGTACGCGGAGTTATGTAACGTCACATAGACATGGATACCGAGATCCGATATTTCTCGTACTTGTCTTATCAAGTACATCATAACCCAGGACACCTGACACTATTCATGAGACAGAGTCTTCCTGAGACATTCATGGTGATTCTGTATAGGATACAGGACTTGACAGAGATTATATTTATATATACTATATGACTTTTTGCATTAGCTATGATCCCGCTTGACATGGACATGAGACATTATGGTCATGATACGCGTGATTACATTGGGTGGGAAGAGTCACACAGACTACAGGTTGATTTTTATATATTATGCCGACGTCTTAGTCTCACTACGAGATAGACAACCACATGATATCACTGCTACCGGCTCCCCGACACAGAGCTTGTAGTAGTTTCAGCCTGAGTTCTAGTGCTGCTCTTATCTTGCATATCACTTAGCTGGTTACATAGTTTACCCTATTGTTTCACTTATTTCCTGCACTGCATGATTATGACTTGAGCTTTCTTGTACCTTGCTATGTGCCCTGAGGACCTGGATCCGAATTATGTCCCAGGTATAGCCGAAGAGATCCATCCAGAGATACACCGTACATGAGCACTTCCAGGAGCTGTACCAGGACCTGAGGACGAGATCGCACAAGAGGACTTCTCCTGAGCATTGGCTGTATATAGTCAGTTATTTCTGTTTCTGTTTCTATTTCCAGTTCCTTTATTACCTGTCTATTTGCTTGATGTATCAGACTTGTTCTCGGATTGTTCACCGAGACACTTTTATTGAGATTGTTAGTTTATATTATTTGCATTTATTCTGGCATTTAATCTGTGATTATCTGTTGTGGATGAGATTAGAATAACCTGGGACTTGTAATAATTGTTCTATTTCCTGTTAGACTACAGCTTAAGCATGCCTTGATAGATCCATTAAATTGGGTTGTCCATCGGTGCGTGCTGCTGGCCATTGCCACGTGTCCAGTCCCTCGATATTTTG